>CAMOHE010054423.1:0-82098 GCA_946598075.1 Artocarpus hirsutus | reverse complement strand
AATTTTGTGCTTCACTAACTTCTTCTTATAAAGAGCTATTTATGGGTCTACATCTTGCTAATAGATCAGCGTTTATGGATTCCATCAATGCTCTTCTTCTTCTTCTTATTATTACGACAATTGTTATTGTTATTATTGCCATTACAACAATAATAGTAAACTTTCCATAATTATTAATGTGTATAATAATTAACTATACACATTCAAAACATTGAAATTCTTGCATCCTTGAACTTGGTGCTCACCATTTTTAATTTATGGTATGGAGCTCATGATCATTATTGATTTGGATTTCTTTTATTGACTGATATCACATAGGAATTTCCACATAATCTTAGTAAGTTGGAAATTCCACTTGTGCCAAATAACATCATCTTTTTGGCTCATGCATGAAATTAATAAATCATGAATTCTTGGTTTAGCACATTAAATAATTATTTTTAATTATTTTAATGTACTATCATAACATTACATTGTTACATGTTTCATAAATAAAGCACATAATTTTGTGCATTCACAACATTAATTATTTCTAAGGTCTTACGGCTATTAAGACCTTTAAATATGCGTGTTAATAAATTTAAAACTTGTACTTTCTCAAGTGCTTAGCTAAGTTATGAGGAAAAAACCCTCAATTAATCATAGTTATTAAAGTTTAAATTTTTCGGGTTATTACACTACCATTGCCAGCTCAACAATTAAGTCTATTCCGGCCTCTTCGCTTAATTTCTTACAGCATGAAATAACTAAGTGAGTTATTGCTCAGTAAATCTAAACATAGCCCATAAAATAATTTCTTCCTATATACATAATCCAATTATGGTTACTTATGAACTTTAGTTATTCATTTCATATTCTTAACTTGAAATAAGGCCCAAGTGTAAGTACGCAAATGTGTATAAGGATCATCGTAATACTGAGACCATATCATAACTTAAAACTCACATTAGGTCAAGAGGTTGGTACATCATTTTCTTATCTAATCTAGTGAAATATTTAACCAGTCCTTTAAATTGTGGTGACATACTATTTATGATGCTTAAATAAGTGTATAACGAACGCATTTCAACAAATGGAATAAATAATGTTTTTAAAAACCTTTAATCCACGTTGTATATAGGGTTCAAAACTTACTTGGATTTGACACTGTATTATCGAATTTCTTGTTCCATTGCTGTTTGACTAAGTGTCCTACTTGAACAATATTCTATTATTAACTAACTTATCTATTACTGAACTACACGTCGATAGTGAAACTTTGACGTTAAACACTTAATCTCATTATTAGTTAGTTTACTTGAAACCCGAGCATTATGAAACTCAATTTCTTCATTTCACGTTATAATCCCGATGTTAACGGGTGATGGAAAAATTCTAAGAGTTTTCCTAATTTGGATGTTTCGGGGTCCGTTTAGGCCTTTTTGTGAATAAAGATAATTTTGCCTTTGATGGGTCTTAGAAAACTTTTTGAACCTATTTTAGTTAAAAACTTGTATTTTCTTGCTTATTCACAATGATGCAAGAAAAAAAAGACATCTGTTTTATTTTTTTGCAAAAAATCCAGATTAACAAAATTTTACAGTTTTTACCTGAAGTACAAAAATCTTGCGATTTTGTCCCAGGAACCAAAACACAAGCATTTTATACCATTGCACTTGGTTTTTCACAAGGACTAAAAATTTCAAAAGTACCCAGGTCAAATTCTTTTTACTTCAAAATGTCTTTATTTTTAACATCCTTTTAAAAATTTCATGATTAAAAACTCATAAAATTCATAACCTATAAACCGTGTAGAAGTTTCACAATCCGTTCATGAAGCTTAATAGTTTAGATGAGATATATAATTTTATATTTTAACTTTCATCAAATTCTAATGTTACAGTGGAGTTCTTAGCTAATTTTTAATTCTGCTGAACTAAAAATAAACTTTTCAATATGGTCCTTTTAAAATTTTATAAAACTTTGTTCATGAAAGTTGTTTATCTTGTTGTTTTGGACAAATCTTGTGTTTTTTTTTTTGGGAAAACGAATCGATCTCTAAAGTAGTCAAAATCTTAATTTTCTAAAACTATGAAAACTTTGCTTTGGAACTAAGTTTTTAAACATTTTCTTTTAAAGTATAAAATCTTATTTTCTAACTTCATTCACATCCTCAATCATTAAAAATACTAAATAATCATGGCTTAGTATCCTTAGTATATGTTGTAGTCCCATCATATTACATAACATATATAAACCTCATTAAAAAAAAAAAAAAACTCAAACTTTCAAGACTAACGTTAAGGATTTACCAAAGATTTTTCAAGCTTTAAAGTCCTCCTTTGTGGTGCTTCAAACCTTGACAAAACCCCATAAAAAAACCCACTCATAACTTGAAGAAAATCACCAAAACCCATAAAAAAAGTTGGGATTTTACCTCCAAAAGCGACAAATCTTGAGCTAGAGCAATTGAACTTGATTTAACGCTTGATTGAAGGTCGATGAAAAATAATGAGAGAGATTGGAGGATGGTGGTAGGTTTAGTGTATGAGAGACATGGGTTGCATGGTTTTCATGGAGCCTATTTTTGGTGAAGAGAAAAGATTTTTTCCCAACTAAGTCCTTTACAAACTTTTGACTCATCATGGAAATAAATTTGAAATAAAAATTGATTCCAAATGAAAGGCCAAAAACTGGATCCAACTAGGGAGTGATGTGGCCATTTTCTATCCTTTTGGGTGTCACTTTGGTGAGTCCCACAACATTTTATACAGTATAAATTTATATTACATTGTATTTTTTTATACTTTCAGTGTAAATTTGAGTAAATATTTGCTTTACTAGTCTAAAATTACACTGACCTATTTTTTACCTATATTGTCTAATCCCAATATAGTATTTTATCTATCTATGTTTGCACTTTCATCTGCATAATTACACTACATTGTGTATAATTTATTTATGTATGTCTCTTTATACTGTATTCCAACAACAATTGAACTATGACACAAAAATCTTTACCAGTTTAACTGACTGGCAAACAACAATTTTTATATTGTTTTATGACATGATTTTTCTATTTTAATTAGCAAATTCATTCTTCATGAATTTATATCACAAAAATTATAATTAATGTGACATAAATTTCATCTTAAAAGTATTTTATAAATTTTTTAGTAATTAAATTTATAAAATTTATACATTTAAAATACTCCAATTTGCACTAAAATCACATACATGATGCATATTAATATTTCTCATAAATATTTATTTTATCGTAATTATACAAAATACAATCTATAAAAAAAATTATTATTTAAATCTAAATTAATTATATATTTAAACTAACAGAATTTTCTTGTACATTACAATAAGATCCTATTTGATTATTGAACACTGCTTGTCCAATTGATTACAGTTTGCAAAACCCATCTCATACAGTATGTGACGACTGAAATATTAGTTCCACCTATTACTGGAAATATTGGCAGAATGTATTTTTTTTTTAATTTTTTAAATGGTTACAACTACGAAATGATTTCACTTAAAAAAAAGAAAAGAAGAAGAACAGCCTTAAACATACCAACTGGATAGCTGTCTTGTCAGACCCAAAAGGATGGGTCCTACCGGCAGGTCCCACTGGTAGGCTCACCCACCTATGCATGCTCAATCGGTGCCCCTCGAGATAAAAAAAAGTTATTAAAAAAATACAAAATGATTTGTCACTAAAATTATGGGGCCTCAAAAGAAAAATTAATAAATTTTTTGAGTGGTTGTAATTGTAAGAATATATTAAGCTATTCTCTAGTTGTTGTTTTCGGAAAAAAAAAAAAAAAAAGGGGAGTTATAACAATCTTATTCAACGCCATATGGTTATAACCCTATTACAAATAAAATAATAAGACATTGTCTAAAAAAGATATTATTTATGAGACTGTGGTCTATAATTTTATAAATAATAAAATTATAACATCATGAAAATGAAAAGAATTTTTGAAATACATGACATGTAAAATCTTACTTGAATTTGGCTATCAGTGGCATTGTTTAGCTACATACCTCGAGAGGGGAGTCAAGTAGCCCACTCCTTTGCCAATTTTCTTTTCTAATCTCTGCTTCTATTTCATAAATTGTTGAAGTTTAGTCTATCATTTTTAGGTCCCAGATCTTGTGTCAATAAAATATCTTCCTTTAAATTCATATGAAAGAAAAAAAATTTAGCAACTTTAATTTAAATTTTATAAAAAAAGATTGCCATGTCTTTAATATTCACAAATCTCAAACCGTAAAACATAAAAAAAGAGGAAAATTCTGACACGCTGATAGCATTAAATCTTAAAGAAGCATATAAAAGAAAATGCATAAACATAAAAAGACATATCATAATATTTACTAAGCGTAGTCCATATCTACAAAGTGAATCCACGAGCTACTAGGTGTTTAGTCCGGTAGCAAAAATCACTATCATGTGTGTCCTTTTGGCACTAGTAGCTAGCAAAGACTAGAAACTCTAGCAGATAGATATGAAGAATGTCTTTCTACATAGAAAGTTGGATTGGGGAAATCTATATAATTCAACCAAAATGATTTCAGAATGGAGCTCATCCCAAGTATGTGTGCAAGTTGAAGAAGACACTCTATGGTTTGAAGCGTATGCCTCGAGCATGGTATGGTAATATTGCCTAATTTCTAACACAAAGTGGTTATTATATGGCATAAGCAAATTCTAGCTTATTTGTTAAAGCTACAGAAAGAAAGTCAACAATGATGCTGGTTAATTATTATCATTGGAGATGACAAAGAAGAGATTTGTCGAACAAGAAAGAACTTATTAGTTCGTTTCCAAATGAAAGAACTTAGTTGGCTTAAGCACTTTCTTGGCCTAGAGGTGAGTGCACGCAAGAAGGATTCTCTGTCAGCAAAAATATGCTAAATATTTATTTAAAAAGTTTGGAATACTTGAATACAAGTCGGTTTCAACACTGATGGAACCAAAAGCCAAGATGTCACTTGACTCGACCAAGCATTTCTTTTCCAGTTGGTGTGTTGAGATGACACATGTAAAGTCCAAAGAAACCTCATTTGGAAGCCGTTCGAAGAATTCTGACATATGTGAAGAGTACAGTTGACTATAGTCTTTTGTACAAGAATGGTGAAGATTATAAGTTAGTTAGTTATTGTGACATTGACTGTGTAGACACTTGCCGATCAATTATTAAGATCAATTATTAAGCTTGGCTTAGGCATAATTTCTTGGTGCAACAAAAGACAACCGACTATATCTTTGTCAATACCGCTTGATTAGGCAATACTATTTTATTGTGACAATTAGTTGGTAGTTCATTTGGTAGAAAATCCAATGTGGATCAAGCATGTGAAGGTGCATTATCATTTCCTTAGAGAGAAGGTGTTGTAAGAAGAGATAAAAATGCATCGATCATGTCAAGACAGATGAATCTTTGGAAACTTGTTCACAAAAGGTTTAAGTACTAGTAAGTTTAAAAAATTTCTTCATCAACTAAATAAGGTGCAGAGAGTGATCTTCTTAAGAATCAATATCAGTCCAAATGCTTAACCTAAGCCCAATGTTTGTAACCTTCTAAATTAGGTGCAGATTGAATAATATTTGTAGTAGGAAGTTGGGCAAAGTGGTGCACGTGTGTGGTTGAGGGAATATGGTTTTGTTATACTTGCGTTGTTTATATTGTATTTCTACTACTATATATACCCTGACCTGGCATGTAGCTCCCATCCAAGATGAAGAAGAAGAAAAAGATTTGTTCTTCTAAGAGTTCTCTAGTGTGCAGTGTTGTGAGTATTGTGAGGAAGAGTGCTTTGTATTCTTAAAGAGTGCATTTAAGAATTGCTATTTTGTGAGTTTAATGCAAGTACTTTGTTTACTTATTTAATCTTCATTATTGAGTGAATTTCTCCTCCTTCAGTGGTATATTAGAGTTGTGTACTCTAATCTAATCCTTTTTCTCAATAACGTGCACTCGCGTTAGAAAATTCACAATATAAAAAGTGAAGAGGAATATTATAACACTCTCTTGAGTGACATATGGAATCAATTAACATAATAAATTATTATTCAAACAAAAAATAAAATAGTGGATTCTACATGTCCAACAGTGCATGCAAAAAATGTAAAATAGAGCAAGAAAGAGAGCTGCTGACCCTCCTCAAAAAATGAATTCTTATTTGCTTTACTTTAGTATCATTTTTTACTCATTTCTTAACTTGTTGAACTTGATCTCATAAATATGATCTAAATAGAACTGAAGGCTAACTTATGGCTTCACTTTATTTAAAGTTTGGTTTTCAAAAGGAGTCATCCTGAAATCTGCCTCGCTTAGTACATACACTAATATTGGAACCTTATGATATTTGTTCACATAAATATGCGCTTAACATATGATTTAAGATGACAGTTAGATTACAATGACCGAAAATTCTTTTAATGATGCCTTTCAAGCAAAACTAACCTTAAATTACGACTTGTTGCAATGTATAAAGCACATTTGCTATATGTTGGGTTTTCACGTTGGATGAAAATTATCATCCTATTTGGTGAAAAACACTTATCACGATTCTCATTAAATTTTGTCGATGTGATAAAATTAACAGATTAGAACTAATAAATCTAATTTTATATGATTCCTAAAATAGTATCAATAATTGTAATTACACAAGATCAATCGAGTGACTTACAATGGAAGTTTCTGATGAGTACGAGGAATACGGTTGCTCGCAATAATTGCCAATAATCTGCACTAATCGACGAAGAAATGTGATGGTTAAAGGCAATCCGCGTTGTTCAAAGACCGAATCCTATGAAAACAACAACTTGCAATGATTGGAGGAGGAATCGATGAAAAAATAAAACTTGAGGGAAAAATAAAGACAGTGTGTGAGAAAGATGAGAGAAACAAGAGGGATAGGGTAAAACTGAAAAAGGATAAATAATTATGTGAAATTAGGAAAAAAAATATGAAAAATAAATCTTTTTCTTAAATATATCTTGTAATAGAAATAAATCATAAATTTTAAAGTAATTTTGTTTTTATGACAATATTATTGTGATTAAAATACTATATTCACAAGTTGTGACTAAATCTTACATTTGTACATTTGGTCACGGGATAATTGTGTTATGACACATAAATTGTCACTCAATGTCTAGTTTTTTGAAGTAAATTCTAGATGAGCAGAAAAGTAAGAAAAGAACACTTAAAAGTATTATCAAAATGAGCGTTTCTTAAATGTAATTATACTATATAACAGTCTACTAATTGAAGGCCTATACAAATCAATGGTGTGAAATTCAGGGACTATTGTGATTTTTTTTTTTTAAGTCAAGAGGGTAACGCACAAGGGAAAAAAATTCAATAGCTACTCAGAGTTTAATTCTATTCTTATATTTTCTAAGATTTCCTTTTTTAGGGGAATATTTTCTAAGATTTCAATACTTTTGTTTATGATATTTTAATGGTGCCTTATTTCCTTTAATACATGATCAATTGCTTTCTTTCAGGGGCAGACGAGAATTTTTTTTTTTTTCAGGGGCCATGAATTGAACAAAAAATTTTAGAAGTTTTAGAGTCCAAAAAAATATGAAATTATATCTAAATATAATAGAATTTGGATTTATTTGCGATTTTAAGTCTTAAAACATGTGTACTAAAAAAATCAAACTTTAGGGTATAATTTAAATATTTAATCAAATTTATACGAATTGAACAAAAAATTTTAGAAGTTTTAGAGTCCAAAAAAAAATATGAAATTATATCTAAATATAATAGAATTTGGATTTATTTACGATTTTAAGTCTAAAAACATGTGTACTAAAAAAATCAAACTTTAGGGTATAATTTAAATATTTAATCAAATTTATACAAATGCTGTAGTAAAAAAAATTAAGAGGAGCGGGAGCCAAATAAGGAATAAAATTGTCTAGAATTTGAGTTTTAACGCTAATTCTTTAAAGAATGCTTGAGTTTTGATGTCAAACTTTAAAGGGCCCGTTGGGCCTAGAGGATAGATACTCCTCGGGGCTCACCTAGCTCTGCCCTTGCCTTCTTTATTATAATGTAGCTCAATTTAATCCCGCTTCTCAGGATTAGTTAGGCATTAAAAATCTCCAAAACAAGAAGAAAAAAAAGAAAAAAGAACCCATAACATATTATGTATTTTGGTCAATTGTTGATGCAGGCAAATCATTTTATTAGATCTCCATTGTGCTTTTCACCTTAAGCAAATAAATTTATTACATAAATATGGATTGAAATGACACATGTGATCACAATTTCCTTAAATATTTGGAGGTATGCTCTTAGTAGGAGTAGTTGAATCGCAATGAGCATCTTTGTTTTCACCTCTAACATATGATGATGACGGAGGAGGAGGGCTCTTGCAATCGCACTTTCCTTTGTTACACCAACCTTTGAGCGGAGGTATACAAAGCTCTGTACAATCCTTGCCTGTAGCACAAGCCTCAACTCCTCGCATCCATGAGAGTTCCGCACCTGCATGCATGCATAAACCAATATTTAGTGTCAATATCAGGTTATTTTATGCTATTTTTTTTTTCACACACTGAATATTAATTCTGGATAATAACATTATTCTAATCGTTTTGCTCGTTGTTTTTGAACACGACTTATGGTTACGTGCCCAATAAACATTTTAGGAATTTGCTTTTGTAATTTGCAAAACAAGAAAAAAGAATAATGAGAACTAATCGAAAGAATTACTTATATTGAAAGTGTAAGAGATGGAGAGATACTAACATATAATGATCGCTACTAAGACAACCCAAGAAGCTGTGTTGAAAGAAAATGTCTTGTCGGCTCACTAGAATTGTGATCGAAGTGGAGGATTGCACAAGAAAGCTATTTTACCGAACATCAATTTATAGAGAGTAGGGCACATAGTATTTTATTAGGTTTCCATATATAGTAGATAGGGTAGGACACACATAAGGCAATTTTGTCAAATAATATCCAAGACTCCTGTATAAAGAGCGTTATAATTGGTAATTTAAGATAGAAAATGTATCACATCTAAGATATATATCTATATATATATATATGTATATTTGTGAGCAGTCTTATTTATCTCTTTGCTATATTTATATGGTGGTGGGCCCACATGGGTCCCACCCAGTGGGACCCACAATATATGAGTAAAGGGGATCAATCCCAATGAGATTAAAAAAACATTTTTCTATATTAATAAATCTAAATATGGAAACTGTTACATTGGATAAAAAAAGTCGATGTGATTAATGTTTAGCCAAAACCGGACATACGTATAGATTTTCAGATTAGCATTTGGATATTTCGTATAGTTTTTATTTGAAATTGATTAACTTACCCATCATAACGCTCCAAATATAATAGTTTTGGTACTCTTATCAAATCGTAATATCTAACAATGTTTTGTAACACTACCATGTAGTGTAGAAAGTGTAAGATATGCACAAGGAAATCTTTGACAATAATATCCAAAGGTCTTATAACAAAAATTATAATGGAAAGTCTAGATATTTTAGTTTGAGACATAAATATAAAAAAACAACTAATAACGGATGGTATTGTTGATGTTGTTTATGTTAGGACTAATAAGAATCTAGTAGATCCCTTAATAAAAGGTCTTTCTAGAGACTTAGTCAAGGATACATCTAGTAGAATAAGATTAGAACCTTTTGTGTAAGAGTCATCGATGATGGTAACCTAATTATATAATAGTTTTACCGCTATTCTATAGTTAAATGGGTAAGAATAAGTTAACGTTATGTGACCGGGTTAGCACCAAAAATTTTATTGTCCCTTCCAAGATGTTCGGTGCAAATTAGCTATGTGGTTGAGGTTGAGTTTATGCTCTTAATGAAGTTCCTGTCTCATAGTAGCTATAGATATGATTTCAAACTTGCCTAAGTGAACATAAAGAATGGTGCCATTTCTAACAATACCGTGATTTAGTTTTGCAAATGTTTATAAATGTAAGATAGTGTAGAAGGCTTGAATAGTGTAAAATGATTGGAACATGATTTGAATTCTAAGATATCTCATATGTGATGTATTTTCAGTATTTGCTTAAGAAACAACGTTCAATGCAAAGCACACTATTGTCTTGTGAATTCTTTGAATTATATTCATTAATTGAACGTTAAAATCGAAAGATATCTTCTTATATCTATGAGTTTATCGTTGTTAAATATGGAGAAATATTACAATCTAGTGGAGGATTGGTGGACAATCTAGTGGTTGAAGTTGAGAAATATTACAATATCGCTATTCATCATTGTCAAAGATCACATGGATATCAGTTGAAAAACACATATTTTAATATGTTTAGATTTAGCTCGAAGCGCCATGGCGTCCACATTGGAGGCCGTGGTGCTAGAGTACAAAACAAAGCAAAATAAGACAGGGCCATTGGATCTACGGTGCCTAAAACCAGGGCTGCAGCGCCCATTTGAAAAGGCGTTAGTGTTGTGGCACCCAAGGGCAAGGCCATGGTGCCTACCACCATAACATGTGCAAAATTTGCACAGCAAGCATAGCGTTGTGGCATCGAAAAACTGGTACCGCGGCGCTCTCCATGTTGATTTACATTGGAAAATGAACCATTGTATTCGTTAGTTATGTGCTTTCATACGAACTTAAATATCAATTAGCAATAGATACATCTGTTGTAATAGATGTATTGAGGCATGAATAGTCACCTTTACAAGTAAAGAGATACTTTTACATATGATGAGATACGTTTATGTAAAGGTTGTATAAATTGGTTCAGTTGTAACTATTCTTTAAATGACACCTCTGTCTTTTTAAAAACTCCAAAGTTATTAAGAATTTCATATCTTGTTCTAGAACATTATACTATTGCTAAATATAGCGTCCAAGTGTTTGTTGTATGTTGGGAGTATTTCGCTATAAAAACTCTTTAGCAAACCTAGATAAGGGAGAGCAAATAAAACCTTTAAAGAAAGTGTCTATATATCCCTCAAACACATTTTCTTTTTTAGAATTTCTTAGTCTCCATTGTCTCCTTACACATAAAATACACCAGATGATACTGTCAAAAGTAGGAAAATTCCCTTTTACCTTTTTTTTTTTTTTTTTGTTGGAGTTGGAGTTTTCTTGATCAAGGACCTCTCATACCTTTAGGAAGCCTCCAAAGATTTAAACCTCCTAGAATCAAAAACTATTGGGTGCTCTAGAGCACTTTGGGGCCATTGGAAATACTCAAGCACAAAATTTGGCTGAATCCCAACAATTCAACGATTTTCAACAATTAAGTCAACAGAAATCCCACACAAATTCGCAATAATCCAACAAGCATGATGCTCAAATCTCAACCAAAATAGACAAGAACTCGCACTTATCAACAAATTCCCACTCACAATGCCAACTCCTCAAGAGCTAGAGACTTGGTTGAATAACCACCAAATTCACAATCCCCATGAGCAAATGTTGAAGAATGTTGAGATTATAAGTTGGAATCAATCAAAGACGGTGTCAGAAAGGTTAAGGGTGCTGAAAATTTTGAGAGAAAGGGCAAGAGGAGTGAAGAGATAAGTAGAGTAACAAAGAACTGACGAGGGGAAGGAAAAAAAGACAGGAAAAAAAAAAGTTCAAACTAATAGCATAATAGAAGATAAATAATCAATTTATAACAATATGTTCAACAAATAACTTTTTTTTCTTTCTTTAAAATAAAATAAAACCACAACACCATCAAATAAGTATATATAGATAAGGCCGATTAATTAATTTCTTCACGTTGCATGTTTGGTCAACAAACACCAAATTTTAGTATGAATGAAGAAGGGATTTTTTTCTCATTACTTTCATACGTGTGCGTGTGTACCAGATTCCTTACGCTTAATGTTTAAATTAAGCTTAAGTACCTTACAATTAGCACTTTTCGAAAGTTTTTGAAATAGTTGGTTGAGTTTCTGCCTTTCTCTAGCTACGATGCATTTCAGTAATTATAAATTGTAATGTATTAAATGTATACGTAGTCCATAAATTTACTTTACACTTAAAATGTGGAGCCGGGTGTGACTATTAGATTTATATAGATTAATTCCTTCAGAAGTTAGAATAATGTAATCTTGATTTTGTCTGGAAAATATAAAGCCGAATTGATTCTTGGACACAATATATCTGCTGAACAATATTTTACAATCTATATACAACGATCTTGGTAAGAATTAAAAAAAAATACTATGAGTAATTAGGCGAAAAACCGATCATGACCACATTTAATTTTCTCTTAATTTACATTTATTAATACTAACTTAAATTCATATATATTATGCTGCTTTAAATTCATATATAAGAATTCCAAGAGTTATAAGTTCACTTTTTTGCATTTATTTATAGAACGACATATAGATTCTTGCTACCTCAATTAACATATGTCTCTTGGCAATACCATGCTTCATGTCTGCCACACAATGATAATATTGACTATACCTCGTCCACAAACTAATTCGCATCTCTTGCTTGCATATAATAATCTATTACATGCAAAATTCCAGCAATACACAAGACCATGCACGTACGTCCACATGCATTATAATAAAGACCAGATAATCAAGGTTAGTTGAGGCTAATTAATGCACACATCTCACACATATAACAGGGTTTTATATTTGTTTAATTGGTAGTTGAAGAACCATCGATTATTTATATTTGTATATAAATATATTATTATATTCAAAGGCAGAGTCAAAAAAAAAAAAAAAAAACAGTTAGTCAGGAGGGACAGAGGTGGTGCAAATAAATAGATGATGAAATTTAAGAGAGGCAAAATAAAATTTAAAGGAGGAGGGCTATATAATTTCACGAGAAGCGAAATACTAGTTTTATTAAATTTTATATACAAAATTAGAAAAAAAAAAGTTCAAAGGAGCGGTTACCCATTCTCGTCCATGAGTGGCTTCACCCTTGAGTATGTTAATGAGTTAATCATACAACAGATTAAAATAATATTAGAGATCGTTAGATTATAATTTGTTAGAAATAAATTCTTCCCCACAAGCAAGGCTTAAGATTTATTAAGTGCATGCTTACCATAACGAGTACCTGATGTAAACCAGTCTATGATTTAATTATATTCTAAAACTTAATTAGGAATCCGTACATGCCCTATTGAGACATTAATAATGTCTTTAGTGTTTTACTTATTCCGTAATTAGAACATCTACAAGATCTTTTGCCACCAAATATAATGACATGATAGGAAATTATATGCCTTGAGTGCTACAAATGAGTGATAAAACAAGTCTGACTCATAGATACTTTTTATTATTGATGGATGTTCTAGGAATTTCCCCATGGAGGTGAGAAGGAAAAGCTAGCAAGCAAAATTATATTATGTCAAAATTTGTCCCTCTATAAACGCCTATAATAATGAACTTGAAAAGCATTCATCTGCGATTTGCCAGGTGTCGTCATTGCACTGATAAAAGAAAAGACCTTTTCTTTATTTTAAAAAAAATAAAACATTTGGCATTGGCGCCGCTAAACTTCTCTCACAATTATAATTTACCTCCTAAAATTTTAATTTTGTTAAATTACCATTAAACTTATAAATTTATAGCAAATAATTTCCGTTCATAACAATTTTAAATTTTTTTATTAAAATCGATACATTCATATGTGTTGTTAATTAACAATATAAAAGTTTTTTTTCATATAAATGTTAACTTAAATTTATATTCAAATTAAAGTTAATTCAAAATTTTTTATTTTGATGAAAAGTTAGCAGATCATATTAGCATAATAAATTTGGGTCTAAATGCATAAAATTGACTATTTATGTCAATAATAAATTATTCATGTATAAATTATATGTCAATTTTAGTAAAAAAACTAAAATTGCTGTTTACGGGTTATAGTTTTTTAAGTTCATAAGCAACTTTTTAAAATTAAAAATTAAAAAAATAAATTAATAATATATGATAAGTTTAAAAATAACAGTACCACATGGCACAAAAGAAAATTTTAACATATTGTCTTTTCCATGGAAATTGATGGCTAGCGTTTTATGTTTTGAAACTATGAGTTGGTCGTTTCTTATTGGGTATAAACTAGATTCGTTATTTTCTTTTTTCCCTTCACCAAATCAATAAAGATTGGCGTATTTCTCAGTTGTGCTTATTTAAATAACAGTTGACTATTGTTTTGTCGTATAGTGAATTATGATCTACTTTGGGTATTATAGGCCATTCATCCCAAGCAAAAAAATAAAGATAAAAATAAAAGCCAAATAAAAAGGGTTGGTTTTCATTTCTCTTCTCTTTTAAAGAAATTAATATTTGATTAAACAGTTTCATCATATTTCGAGGTCTTGAGCCTCTCGACTCTTCCTTTTCTGTGTGTTTTTACGTATACATATTCTATTCTTTTTTTTTTTTTTTTCTCCGATGGTCTCACAATTCTTAATTCTATCAAATCAAACTCTCTCTTGTCTCTTACTTTTCGCCAACAAAAAAAAAAAAAAAAAACTCTCTTTTTCACATGGACAAGACAAGAATAATTTTGATATTTTTGAATTTCACAGAGATTTTTAAATTTTTAAGATCCTAAACTTTTTTTGGGTCACACTTTTTTTTAAAAGAAATATTGGTGTTTATATTGTGTGTGTGTGTGTGTCTCTCTCTAAATATATATGGTTGTATTTAATTTTATTTTTTACATATATTGAAAAGAAATATTGGTGAAACGTCCCAAACTTCCAAAAGGGAATTGTAAAAACTGAAACCTAATACAATACACACACCTGTGCGTGCGCATATGTACATATATATATATATTTTTATCAATTGATTAGCTAAATAATAGATTTTATCTTTCCCTCAAAAAAAAAAAAAAGATTTTTATTTTCTCTTGCACGCTTCTTAAATTGGCATGTTTTTGGTATTATTATTGTTCCGATCATAATAAAATCTTATTTAAGATTTTATTTTATGATCTAACAACTTAATTGTGTGTATAAATTAACTGCAAATTTATACCCGAATCCATTAAAAAAATACAAAAAGTTAGAATCTCTTGCTCTAAATACAAAAAAAAAAAAAAAAAAAAAGAAAAACTCTAACAACACTAATACATCCTTACCTCTGTGGATGCAATAAGTTACAAAATTAACTAGTCATCATTTAGGAAAAAAAAGAAAGAAAAGAAATAAAAACCCGTAGTCATTAGGGAATTGACAGGCAGAATATAGGGTTCAAAGTGTTTCGCGCCTGAAAGCAGCTGATTTGTATCTCTCAACGAATGGGCACGTTCCACGTCAACAGCCATCTGGAAAATTAAAAAACTAATACAAGCTCCCACGTCGTTGAAGTTGATCAAGAATAAGATACTTGCAAATTCAACGCCACCACAAATAAAAAATTACAATACGTGTCTAAATTATTGTTATGAAATTAAAGTCTAACACAATATTTAAACTATCTTAAAAATGTCTTTAATAATATAGTAATTATCTTAATGATATTACATATTTTATTATATAATTACATATAAATAATTTTAATAATATCATTATAAGATATTTATAAAATTTTTTCAAATTAGAGCCATATTTTAATTCAATAAACGTAATTGAGCAAATTGTCTCATTAATCCAATAAAAAAAAGAAAAAAATTAAAATAGATATAATGGTCATAACAAGCCGTGAATGAGCCAAGACTTGCAGCCATTGAGCCAAAGCCTAGCTTCTAAATCCTACCCCCAGCTTTTTTTTTTTTTTTTTGCAAAAATGTAATTAAGGGTAACTAAATATAAATGCATGGTAAGAAAATTTCTATATCATCAACATTACAAATGGGTGGTGTCTTTTTTTTTTTTTTTTTTCTTGAGGGAAACCGATCAGTGAATTTAAATTTCTCTTCAATCAACAGATTTTTTTGCAGTCCATTACTAGACTTTTGGAATTACTTAGCAGTCCATTACTAGACTTTTGGAATTACTTACTTTTTTTTTAAATTAGCTTCCCTTATTTTACGTTTGTTTTTAAAATAAATTTGACTTTTTTAAAAAACAGAAATTTAAATTTGCATACAGAAATTTAAAATTTGCATTTTTAATTCCCTGATTTCTTTGTGAAATTGTTGTCAAATGTACCGTGCGAATTTTCGAAACATAAAAGGGTTTCATGCCATGTTTTTTTGGTACATTAGATGAAGATTTCGTTGAAACCATCGTCAAATATGCATAATGTAATATCTGTTATTTGTATTAGACACTCCATAATCTTTATTTTCCATTTATTTTTCTCTATCAAATCTTTTTCAAGATTACGGTTCATCTTCAATGTTTGAAAAATGGTAAGCTTAACTGTCATCACGATTGTAGTATAAAGATATCTCTATCGCCATGTCATGCATCTTTTTTGGTCATTCCAATGATTCAAACTTCCCCCAAACTTTTGACAAGAGAAAACTTGCCAAAACAGTGAAAACATGGCGCAATTTTAATGGTACAAAATTGGGCGGGACCCAACAAGCTATCTAGCTAGGGAAGTAGAGAGCTCATCACTGGTCAATATACAAGGAAAGGGATCCTATATAGTTGATATTCATGAGTTCATGAATTTTAGCATTGTTAATATTTACAAAAGCGACGAAGCAAAAGATTCTACCAAATATTTAATAGAAGAAAAATGAAATTTACTCTTGGATTACTACTACTTAAGAGTTAAGTTCAAAAGTAAATATTCATTGATGCATTCGCAATTCTTATTTTACAACTCTTGTCATATAACAAGTACTATATATTATATGTTCATGGTAAGAAGAAATTTTGTGATAAGATGTGGAAGTACTTTATCAATCATAAATGTTTATGAACGGTACAAATAACTAGTTATTTTGAACTTTTCTAATTTCCCCTTGTGTGTGTGTGTGTGTGTGTGTAACTTGCAATTAGAAGCTCCCGAAATGAAAATTATAACCTTACCTCATCTTCTAGTTTTTTCTTTTTTTTTAAATTTTTAATTATTTGTATAGCAGCCATAACATGATTGATGAGTCATGTTGTACAAACCATATAGGGGCTAGTCATTGGTCAACGTTTTGGAAGTCTTTAAGCGCCCTAAGGCGTCTTTGCTGTCTTATGACCTGTCTTTCAAAGCTTTAGATTTGGCACATAATCGAGTGGTGAGGGACAACTCTAACATTATATCATGAAAACTACACGCACCACTATTATTATTATTATTATTATTTGCATATAAGACATGTAGGAAAAAAAGAAAAAACAAATATACCTGTATATATAACATATGTACATATATATATATATATATATATATATATATTATGTGGGCTTTTCCACGATCCCTCTAAGGGTACCATCCCTCTAACGTAATGCGACGGAGATAGTATAAACTTACTAATTGTGACTAATGACAAACAACCATAAGGGTGTTTGAAAAAATTAGTTTTAATTAAAACTTTTGGTTACTATATTATAAAAAATGATTGCAGTGTAAAACTCTCACATAGTATAGTTTTCAATTCAAAAGTTTTAGTTTTAAACACACTTCTCAAACATTGTATATATGTAACTTCAATGTTGAAGAGACGAACACAAAAAATTTGAGCTGAAAATTGTAAAAGTTCTTATATACAACATCAATATGAATTGTAATACCAAGAAATTTACAGGCCTATGTTACAATTAATAAACACCATGTTATATCTTTTACTTCTAAATGTTACGACGGAACCACGTCCTATAGAAAGGATCCTAAAAAGATCCTATATATGTGTATGTATATAATGCTCGTGCATGCATGCATTTAAGACTACAGCTGCCTAGGATCGAGTACATATATGTCTTTAGGCTCTGGAGACAATAATACCATGGTCAAAATTTCTGTTCAAAACAATTCCATTTTCGTGAGCAAATAACATTACTCATACACTTGTTATTATAACATTTAATTAAAGGAAAGCGTGGAAAATTGGCTACAATAATCACGTGTTGAGCGGTGTGGTTTTGACGTTATGAAATCTTGCCCCTAATTTCTTGTGTAATTTTTTCTACCGAAGAAAGTTGCCGCCTGTGGTGTATATATTATATTCTTAGTGCTACTTTCTAGACATATATAAGTTTTACCAGAACACCATAAGATCTTTTTTGGATATGTCATATCCTTAAACTAGGGGCCAAAAGGAAAGAAATCAAAAGCTCACTCCAATTTTGAGATAAGATGCATGCATTTATATATCTTGCAATAGCGCTTGATTGCATATCCTTATCAAAGAATCAAGTTAAAGTACTACATGAAAGAAGGTAAGGGTTTTTTATTTTTATTTTGTTTTAGGAGAAATAATGAAGATAAGACTTAGACCAAACAAATCATTTTCAAGTAACATTAGCTAGGGAAGAGCTAGTCATAGATAAACTAGAATTTTCAACTGCACGTGACGGAATAAACTTATTATTTGCATATAAAATGTGTTTCAAGGCATTCATATGATGGAAATTTGAAAAAAAGTCATAAATGTAACACATCGAGAATGACTAATACTAGTTAATGAAGTTATTATTTCCATCTTAACTATTTATCATAAGAAATCATATAAGAAATGAAATCATATTAATTATATACTATGATTAAAATGAATGTGTCACGAAACAATTCACAGGAAGAGTCACTTGATACACAAAAAGAGAGACTCGATCGTTAATTAAGAAAATCGTTAGTATCTTTCTTGGGGTACTAACAATATCTAGTATTTAGTAGTTAATGTCATTGATATGTCAAATCCATAAAACTGACCACAACAGTTTTTAAAAAGAAAAAAATTTTTTAGCCCGGTTGGGCTATAGCCCAGGCCCCTCACAAGGAGTAAAACCCATGTGGGTCCCACCACCTCCTTTGAGGGGCCCGGGTTCTAGCCTCCTCAAGCTGAATATAATTGCTCATTTAAAAGTTTTGCTTCAACAGTTAATATGTCATTTTGTCTTCGTTTAGTCAAAAATCAGCCAGGAATAATTATTGAAAAAATCCAAAAATTATCTCTGAGTTTTGTTAAAATATCACCTTTGTTCCTATATTTTTTTATAATGCAAAAAGGATGCCCCATATTTTTGAACGATGTCAAAATTATTCTCTAAATTTCTCAAAAAATGTTAAAATATAACTATTTAACAGATCACTTTTTTGCAAAACAACATAAATGCCCTTAATAATCAATATTTAAATATTATATTGAAATTAATAAACTAAGAAATTTAGATATATTTAGAGCAAACAAACTAAAAAATTCAATAAGATAAATTATACTTTTATATAAAAAAAGAATCTAACACTTATGGTGTTATAGTGCCTTTAGTATTAGATAGGTCAGATCCATTTTCTTATGTTATATTTTAGAAATTTATTTTGTTTAATCTTCAAATAATTAATGGCCAAAATAATATTTATATAGTAATATTGAGAACATATTTGGCATTTCAAAAAAATTTAATCAATCAAGGGGTTGCTTTTAACACTTTCGGAAAACTGAGAGGAAAAATTTATGATAGTTTAAAAAGACAGGTAATACTTTTTGTAATATAAAAAATGTAAAGGAAAACGTCACATAATCTGGCTGAAATGTAAAGGAACACGTCATGTGATTTAGCTAAAACCAAGGGTACTTTTTGAATTTTTCTCTAGTTAATTTAGAACTAGATCTAACCCATCAACTTAGCGGCTTGAATGCTGATGAAAGCTAGCCAACAGCTATTTAGGGAGTATATATGCATGCATATGGATATGGACACAGCAATGTTGCTGTTGCGAGGTCTAAGGAAGCGTCATTTGGGAATGTACGTGGAAGCATTTCGTTGGTGACAACCCATACGTCGCCAAAAATGGAAGATAAGACAATTGATACAGTGACAATGATGTGCAAATTCTTCATTTCACATGTTACCTTTTGTGTAACGATTTGAGAGACAGATTTTCCAGCTGAAAGGAATTGAAAGATAGATAGATCCTGGTGGACTAAATCTTCTTCTTAATCTTCAGAACAGACTGTTCATAGATGCTTCATATACGAACAACTTTTTTTTTCCTCTTATGAGTGTTATTATTAGAATTGTTTGTTCATTTCGTGTATTATATTCTTTAAGGAAATATATTTAAAATATTTACAGCAAGTTTGGTAAGAAATTCAAAATTTATTTTTATGAAAGAAAAAGTTAACAAAATTGTTTAAATTGTAGCTCAACTTAAAATAACAAACCGAATATCATATATGGACCTAAAGCAGTCATAGAAACTTTTTCTAAGAAGAAAAATTACTTAGGTAAATTCAACCCAAAAAAAAAAAATCTGTGAATTGCACTTGTATTAACATAGTCCAGTAGAAAGTGCCGTGATACACTTGGGGAAATTCTAGTCCGTCTGATTAATATCAAGCTTATTAAATGCGGAAAAAGGCCGAAAGGGAAGTCAAATGAGCCGAAAAGAAATTTTTGAGCTGTCGTTTCTTGCACTATTAACCAATCCGGACACACCACGACGACGCAACGGTCATAAGTCAATCACAATTTTAATCACTGAAAGCGACTGAAATGACCAAAATAGCCATGAGGGTTTTAATCGGTTACGTAATATTATCTTGCATGCCGCTTACGTGATCTCTCACTGATAATTAATGATGAGAGGTGACTACTGGACTAATATTGAGTAACGTTTTCTCATCACAATAAATAAATAATAAAAAGGGAGCTCTCATGAAAGTATAGACAAATTTTATCTTAGTTAGACACTGCTATTTTATTTTGATTATTAGATTAATTTTTCATTGTAATGCTTTAATACATGAGTGTTTACCTTAAAAATTTTTAGCTCGTGATTGCAATAATAAATTAGACTATTGAAAAAGCCTCCAATAGTTGAAATAATGATATTTACTGATAGGCAAAATACATGTTATATCATAAGTTTTGTCTAATAAAATAGAGTACTTTCTGACGTTCGCAATCCAGAGAAATTAAAGAGAAAGTTAAGTTAAATGTGACACATTTATAATTTTCTATTTTTTTCCTGATAAGAAGACACGTCTCTTGAAAGGTGAACAAAGGGCGGTACCGAATTCCATTGAAAAACAGTACTTCTTTTCTTGCCTCTCTTCTTTGCTATTTATATATCAACACTCACACGTATCCTTAAAGCCATAAACTTCTTTTGTTTTTCTTAGCTCTCTTAGGGAAATATTCCTGGAAATTTCTACAACTTTCCTCTCTTCACTAATCTCTCTCCAGCCATATATTAAAAGCTTGTGTTTTTTTTTTTTTTTCCTTTCGTAATAATTAACGAAAAGTTGTGCATATAATATGGGGAAAACTCCTTGTTGTGACAAAGATGGACTGAAAAAGGGCCCATGGACACCGGAGGAAGATCAGAGACTTATTGATTACATTCAAAAACATGGGCATGGCAGATGGCGAACCCTTCCCAAGAATGCAGGTAAAGCGGATACTACTGTCAATTTTTTCCATTTTTGATCAGTAGAATTTCATATACATGTTTTACGGTGTTTAAGAACGTAGTTTAAACCATAAAATTATGGTTCAAACGAATTTTATTATTTTATTTTCTCTTATAAAATTTAAATTTTAAATCAACTTTGGTTCAAACATTTAGTTTCAATGTTTTCAAATGCCCTAATAGATTTAGGCTTTCATTAGAAACAACTTATTAAGTTTTCAATTAATTTTTTTCTCCTTTTTTTGCTTTTTATTAAGTGAAATAAGGATAGAGATAACTTTAAGAGATGTACTTGAAAAAAAAAATCCTATAGTTCTTTTCAGTAAAGAAGATAATAAAACAGAGATCGAAAATGTTGCCAAGAAAGATAATTTAAATATATATATTTTTAAAAAAGGTCTCATAGTTGTTTGTGAAGGAGTTCCATTTTTTTTTTCTTTCTTGATGATTGAATTATTTATGAATACTTTTCTGTATAAAAATTTATTTATGAACACTTCCAATATATGCATGCAATAGTGGCTTAAGTTAACTACAATTTCATCTTAGAAGCAACTTTGTTATTGTTGTTGATAGGACTGAAAAGATGTGGCAAAAGTTGTCGGCTTCGCTGGACTAACTATTTGAGACCTGACATTAAAAGAGGAAGGTTCTCATTTGAAGAAGAGGAGACCATAATTCAACTTCACAGTCTATTGGGAAACAAGTGAGTACACATTTTCCCACTTTGATCACCATGCACTTCTATTCCTAACAACTTACACACACACACACACTCTTCCATTTAATTTTTTGGCATACAATTTTTAATTGTTTGCTTCCATGATCAAATAAGATAGTGAAATGAAATATATTCTAGCTGGCTAACTATATCTAAGATATTGTAATTTGTGTACTTGTGCACAGACTACCTAGCTACTTCATAGACTCTGCTTTAAATTAATTGCCTATTTAAGTCAATTCTCATGAACTATTTAAGTCCTATATATATTGAAATATCATCTCTATATATATATATATCAAAAAGTATTTGCTTTGTTATCAAATTAAACTACCCTTGTTGTTGGTCTCTATCATAGGTGGTCTGCAATTGCTGCTCGTTTGCCAGGAAGAACAGACAATGAAATCAAGAATTATTGGAACACTCACATAAGAAAGAGGCTATTGAAAATGGGAATTGATCCTGTGACTCACACTCCACGTCTTGACCTGCTTGAACTCTCATCACTTCTGAGCTCAACTCTTTACAATCCATCATCTCATCATATCCAAAATCTGATTGGAAATGTGGGACCACTTGTTAATCAAAACCTCCTCAACTTGGCCACAACACTCTTATCTTACCACCCCAAAAGTACTAGTACTAGTACTGGTTCAACATTTATTCCACAACAAAATGTTCAAGAAATCAGCCCGATTAATGTCCCTCAAAACCAATTCCAATCTTTCCAACCAGATTTTCAGGCTTGCAAAACATCAAGCACTTCCAATACCAGTACCTTCCCTAGTTATCTAAACGAGACGCAATTCATGCAATCGAATATGGATCCCTTATCTCAAAGCCTCACTAATAGTACTAGTTGCCCGGATAATGCTTTGAACAATATGTGGCAAGCTAGTGTTGGAGAACAGGCCTTATTCACCCCTGCGGAGAGCTATGTTGCCATGGCGAGCGCAAACGGTTATCCAGATTCTACTCAGTCGTCATCGATTTTCAATTATTTGCCACAAACCCAGGATTATGTTTCGTGTCATGCTCGAAACAACATCTCAAATATGAGCTTCAGTTCACTTCAATCAATACCTTCTTCTAGCCCAAATACCTTGAATAATTCGCCGTCAACAACTTATGTGAATAGCAACAACACTACTACTCATGAAGACGAAAGGGATAGTTTCTGCAGCAATATGTTTTTGTATAATGATTTAGTGAATTACGTCTTCAACGGCAATGAATTTGTGTAAGCATACGACAGTGTGCAGAATGCGCGCAGCATATGATCAACACTCTTTTTTAAAGTTTATTATTTATTTTTATGGTTTTTTTTTTTTCTGTTTGATTATAATGACTTTCAAACTTAGTGAATTTGGATTAATTGGTCATTTTGAATATACTTGAAATTTAGTTAAATTATGTAGATTAATCTTTTGTGTGTTTTTGTTTCGGAAAAATAGTGACAATATTTAATAATCAGTAATATGCAAACAAAATCTAATTTTGCACGTAAATCTTTGCTCGAACTAAAATAAATGTCTTTAGTCTGGCATCCGGATGTCCAATTATTTGTAATCTTTTTTCGTCTGATATGGTAAAATGTTACATTTATATAACATTTAATTTGACATAGAAATAAATTAAGTGTTGTATAAATATAAACACGATATTACCATGTCAAACACAAAATGTTACTAAAGTCAAGTCTATGAGCATCCATTTATTTATTTATGTCAATATATACGTGTGTGTGTGTGTGTGTGTGTGTGCATATAGAGAGAGAGAGAGAAAGGAAGTAATGGGGACAAGTTTATTTTCTATCCGAGTAAGGAAATTAAACAGAAAGATTATAGAAAAAGTGCAGTAGTCCTGAAAGGGAGCCCAAGAATACTGAAAATTTACAAATCACACTAAAGAAGAAAATTTCATGAGTATTTTGCACTGAAAACGAATTATTGGAGTAACGTGTACGTTTAAATTACCCCTAGATCTTGTGTTCGACCGTTGACTTGTTTTCCACCGAGCAGACAACACAACCGTTAATCCAGCCAAACTCTTTAATTGAATTCCCAGAATCCTAGCTAGCACATTTATCGTCTCTCAGCCTGCCACAAAATGATGTTTCACGTGGAAATAGATTATAAAATCACTTTTTTCTTCTTTTATTGAATCACTTTTTTCCCCCCTTGCAGAATACTCAACGTGGGCAGGGACGGAGCTACGTATGGGTTAAAGTGGGGGGCTTTTGTCTTTCAATATTGTATATAAAATTCTATAAATTTATATTTAGCCTCCCTTAAAACTACCACTTTCCCCTTGGAATTATGTTTGCTTGCTTATATTTTATTTGTGTTTGAAGCAGGCTCTGCTTACTATTAAGTCGTTTGTTTCTCTGCTACGATGTTTTCTCTTATAAAAATTTAGAGATTTTTGAATTTCAATTCGATCGAACTGGTTATTTTTTCCCTCCTTTCTTCCAGTACAATATTTTTTTTATATGTAACATGTACTAAACAGGTAAGAACCATTAATTTTTGTTAATTACGCTTGAAATTATAAGAGCAGGTGACCTAAACAAGTTTAATTCTAACCAAAAGAACTAACCTATAGATATAACATTACGTACGTTATCAATAATTTATAAATCTATGTGTGAATATTATACGATTAGTCATGAGATATCATTATTCCTGTTAAGCTACTTGCTGTGGTGAGGTTTTCTACACGTATGTTGGACAAATCTACAAAAAAAAAAAAAAAAAAAAAAAAAGGTAGAAGAAGAAGAAGAAAGAAATCAGATGAAAAAAAAAGAAGAAAAAAACTAGCTAACTAAAAACAAGGGAAATTTAAAAAATTAAGTACATGACTCATTTAGACCTTTATAGTGTTCTTCTTTGAAGAATTGGGATCCACATATCGATACAATTATTTTTCTTGATCTTGTTTTTAACTCCTTGATTGGAACTTTACATGGTTAGGCTTCAACCCTATGATTGGACTTTTTTAAAATTGCATTATATATTTTTTAGTTGAAATTATTGTATGACTTGTGTGTGTGTGTGTGTGTGTTCCATCTTGGGAATATTACTTTGGATTTTACCTTGTAGGCCTCTTTTGGGTTTGGTCACAATCCACATCCTAAGCATATTACCTTGTAGGCCTTAGCCCTTAGGTCCATCTGGACCATTAATGTTGCCGGGGAATAATTTTTGGCCCATTCTTGCTTTTTTCCACGTGGAAGGCCATAGCGCCAAAACGCTAAACGTTTCAAGCTTCTCAAATGACACACGGTTGATGTGGTAAAAGGAAAATCTTTAGTTTGCTTCTTCATATTATCAGTTTCGGCACCTCATCTTTAGTGTGAATCTCGATAACCTTACACATGATTTTATCAATAAGCAAGAAATAAAAAAAAGGGCATGTTTTTCCCCTGAAGTTTGCAGTTGCTTTATTAGCAAGAAAAACTTCTTTTCATTTTAGAGAGACGGCTCTAGAAAAATCAAGGTTAGAGAAGGAGGTTAGCATTTTGGTTTGAGGGTCATAATTTGGACATTAGTGGGGTGTTTGAGAGAGTGGTTGAAATTGAAAATATTAGTTTAAAAATTACTGTAATATGTGAGAGTTTTACAATGTAACAACTTTTTATTTTTTTTACTGTAGCTGCTAAGAACTTTACGCTATTTGATTTCAACAGAAAAGCCAAACAACCGTTGAATTTCACCTCATGGTCGCCTTCATATATTGAGTTTAGGAGTGAGATTAGTGCTGCCTGTGCAGGAAGAAGGCTGCCCTATTGGAGCTAAGGATGGGGCTATCTAATGGTGATGAGGCGTTTTTTGACCCGTTGGTCTTTGGCTTTGCCCGCCCTTTAGAGGTTTTGATTTGCGAGAGGAGGTAGGTCGTTTAATGGTGCAGGCCTTTGTTGTCACACTCAACGTGTGCAAGCCAATGCTTGCCCTTTTTGTAGTTTTCAGCAACTAGATTTGAGTGGCCTTCCTCTTCTCGCACTAGTAGAATTGGGGGAATAGACAGGGTTTAGATGTCGGTACTTGAATATTGACCTATAGATTCTATTTGTTTACTGTTTGGTTGTGTTTCTCATTTAAATTTGGTTCTTTGTGTTTTTTTGTGTTATCTTAGTGCTGTGGGTTTCTTGAAATTAATTGATAGAATATTTTTATTGGCAATCAAAGAGATATATGTGCTCGATTTTTGAAATGTTTTTTTAATATCTTTCATTTGTGTCGCTCAGTCAGTACATATTATTTGTTATTTATTTTTTTGAGCGTTTTATTCAAATTTATAGTTTTTTTTTTTGGAATATGTTTCCCCTTAAAAATAAGAAAAAAACCTTCTAGTCGATAACAACATGTCTTTCTTGTGAAGTTTGTTGTTGCTTCATTAGAGTATAACGATGCACGAAAGATTATTGCGTCGACCTATGTCAGATGGTGGTCTTGGATTAAGATTTATATGCTTTGTTAATTTTAATCAGGCTCTCATAATACCTGATTCATTGATTTATAGAGTTCTCAAAGCAGGATATCTTATGCTAGAAGTGACATGCTTGAAGCTACCAAGGGGTATTATCCTTCATTGACTTGGCAAAGCGTAATTTTGGGGAAAGAACTTGTTGCAAAAGGATTGAGGTGGAGTGCTGGCAATGGCGCTTCAATATCCGCATTCAATGACCCATGGATTCCAAGAAAAAGCTATTTTTATCCTATTTAGGATCTGTTTAGTAAAAGAGGAGAAACTAACACTGTAACATTCAATAAGTGTTTGAAAAAAGAGCTTTTATGGGTTAAAATGGTTTCAACTTTTTTTTTTAAGAAGTTACAGAAATATTACATTTAAGCTTGTAATATATTATTAACACTTTGGTACAAGTTTTCAAGTTTTTTTCAAAAGTACTTTTTTAAGAAGCCACATTTTAGGCTAGTTTGGTATTGCTATATTGCACTGTAGCTTCTGCTATGATGTGGATCAAAAGTAGGTCGATGTTTGGTAATTTTTTTTTTAAAATTGCTAATTACATGTGTTTGGTAAATTATGTATAAATTAGTGTCGAGATATATAATGACAAAAATAGGCATATTTTACTAACCATATCTATAGCTTTAGTTTTTATTAATTTCAATTAAATTAAAAAAAAAAATCACTCTAATTTATATTGTGATATTTGAGTGTCCAAAAAATTACGTGATATTTGATTTATTTGTATTGATTTATTCATTTTTATTTGATTTTTTATAAATTATTTGATTTATTTCTAATATTTTTTTGAAAGTATTTGAATATATTTCTAATACGTTTTATTGACAAAAAATGTTATTTGATTTATTTCATTTTATTAAAAAAATAAATAGATTAGAAATTATGTATTATTACCAAGGTTAGTTTAGTAATTTTAAATTATAAAAGCAGAAGCTGCTACAACAAAGTAACTCCTAGGCTACTTCTCAACTTTTGTTATTGGGCAATAGTTTTTAGAAGCAACTTTTCAGAAGTAGGATTTACGAAACACCCTAAACTACTGTAAGCGGTTACAGAAGCTATGCTAAATGGGCCTTTTTTGGCTCTGACAAGAAGCATTTCTATAGCAAAAGCACTTTTGACAGATTATCCAAACATATTTTGAAGCAACTTTTGGACTCAAGAAACCAAAAACAGCTTCTCGTAAGCCCTTCCAAACAGGCCATTAGTCATTGAAATGATAATACTTTCAGGGTATGCTTACTTTGCATTAAAGGGAAAGAAAAAGTAAGGAGTGATTTTCTCTCCTTTTAAATAATACATTTGCTTATCCAATTAGTAATGAGAGTTTTGTGGGCTTACAAAATATAGTAAATAAGAAAAGAGAATATTAATCATCCTATACCCTTATGTACTGATTTCCTATCAAAGTATATGAATAGTATATTTATTTTGATGTTGAAATTCAAATGTTATTATTTCACAGCTATTAATTATGTAAAAAAGATATTTTTGTAATTATATTTAATAAGATCTCTATTTCTAAGTAAAGGGAAAATACTCAAACACCTCATGTAATACTACTTTTGCCCTTTTTATTATTTAAATACCAAAAATAGCCTATGTGTTTACAAAATCAAACTCAAAACACCCCCTCAAGCATTTAATTTTTTTAAAATTCTAAGATTATCCTGATCAATATATATTAAATGTTATTTTAAGTATGATTTGACTTAAAAATTAAAGAAAAAGTAATTTAAAATGTTCAAATAAATATTTCAATTAAGCAAATACTTTAATTATTTGGAGAGTTATTAACTTTTAAAGATTGATTTAATTTGGTCTTTTGATTTAATAATGCTTTAGATTAAATTTAGCAAAATCAAGAAGAGAAATTTTGGTTTTGTAAAAAAGATTAATCTCTTTATGGGTATTTTTGTGTATAATTTTGAAAACACATAGGATGTTTTGGGCATTTTCACAATAAGAGGAGCAAAAGTTATTTTAACAAAACACATGAGCTGTTTTGAGTATTTTTTCCTAAGTAAGTAAACACTAGAAAGGGAATGAAATTGTTTTCTATTACATCATCAAATAATTAAGTAACTATTAGAAATGGAATAAATGATACTAACTCCCATTACTTTACTTTTATTTACAGTTTGACAAACATGCCCTTAAAATTATTAATTTCATATTACCCCCAATAGTTTGGAATACTTGACGAATATTTTTGCAAAGAAGATAATAATTGTATCCTCTCTGTTCCACTTAGTCATTTTGCTCGTAAGGACAAACTGATTTGACACAATCATAAAAAAGGTAAATGTATATTATCAAAATAAGCTTATTGGCTCGCTACTTCTATGGAAGATTGGCCTTATCTTCAAACACTCCTTTAAATAATACTTTGGTGGAAGAAAATTGGCCACTTGAATATACCTCCAAAAGTAGAAACTCTTTTTTCTTTTTTTTTGGAGGACTTATATGTTAGCAAAAATTGCATATAATGGAGGGAATAAACGAACAAATTGCTGTTAGCAAAATATTACAAAAAGGAGAAAAAAGTACAAAGAAAACCTTCAATCAAATAAAACATAGAATCTAAGCTTTGAGACATATGAAACACAGGCTTTTTTTAAAACAAATTCGCTCTCTCCTCATGTACTTGAGAACATATTGAGCATTCCCTAAGAACGACTCTAGAGAGAGTAGAAGAACTTCTGATGTCTGATATTGTTTTGAGAATGAGCTTTTGCTATAAACATTCATCAAAGCAATATGCAATCTTATTGCAACACAAGCAAAAGTGTAATCTTATTTAAACTCCACAAAGGCAATATGCCTAAGCAAAATGGGACTCCAATTTTTAGCATTCTTTCCAACAACAATCAAGTCCAATGGGTATACTTTGATCATCAATTTCTCATTCACTTAATAAACATTTTGAAAGTGTAAATATATGATTTTAATCTTTACGCGACAGAGAACGCAAATCTATCAAGATCTATTACATATACGAAGTAGGTCCCAATCAAATTTGGGCCCCATAATAGTTCTTAATATTGGTTTATTAAACCATTTTCCAACAATCCCAGACATGAATGAAAATTGAACGATGATGAGGGAAAACAGAGACTTGATTTGATGACAAAGTTATACTGTTAATATCTCCATAAAATAGGTAGACGTTATCCCTTAAACCTTCCTTTATGAGAATATATTTACTTTACTAGCTGATCAATAAACATGATATCCTTAAACTATTCTATCTTTTCTGTAAGCGATGTTATACCTCACACAGATATCTTCCTGACATAGTTCTAGTTCTAATGGTTATGTTCATTTTGGCTGTGAACATCTGCTTGGTTCTGCAAAAGTTTTTATATATTTTAGCTCTAACAATTCTCTTTTGAAGTAGCCTCACTTCTCTCCCACATCGGTGATTTTTTAATTGAGAGTAACCCATATTACTCCGCTCAGATTCTTGATGTATTTGAAACATAAGAATCATTAAAAATAATTGCTTAACCTTACTTGTATGGGTATTATTATTTTCATCATAGGAATGGACTGGGGATAACCCCACAATGATCCAAATCGAACTATACAATTTAGTTGTCCCATTAAATCTAGATCTTGGGATCTTTAGTCAACTAGGTTGGGCTTCCGCTGCTTTGACCTAATGTTTCATGGGTTTAAGACCCATTTCCCTTGATGATTTTTCAACTTGATCTTTATTCAAACCTTTAGTCAACGAATCCGCTATATTCTTTTTTGACTGTATATAGTCAATAGTAACGGCGCTAGTTGAGATAAGTTGTCTAACAATATTATGTTGATGATGTATGTATCTCGACTTACCATTGTACATGACATTTTATGCTCTACCAATAGCCGATTGGCTATCACAGTGTATACTTATTGCAGGCATAGACTTTGGCCATTCCTGAATATTCTCCAAGAAATGTCGTAGCTATTCAGCCTCTTCATCGCATTTATCTAAGGCTACAAATTTAGAATTCATCATGGATCTAGTTATTCCCATCTGCTTAGAGGATTCTCATGATACTGCTGCACCTCCCAAAGTGGATATATATTTCTTGGTAGCTTTAGAATTTTGTATATCAAATATCCAGCTTGTATATGAGTGTCCTTCTAAAACAGTAGGATCTCTAGTACACTGCTCTAAAAATTGCTTTCCAATCGTCAACTTCCAAAATACTCGTGAATATGCTTAAACTACTCACAGTGTAGGCAATGGTTGGTCTTGTACAGGTGATCAAGTACATTAGACTATGTATTATTCTGGCATACTCCACTTGAGATACACTTTCTCCTTTATTCTTGGACAGAAATTGACCCAAATCATTGGAATTCTGACAACACCCAAATCTAACATGAATTTCTTTGGTAATTATTCATACATATATACTTTTTCTACATTGTTCCGGATTCTTTGATTTATCACTTCAAGGCTACTTTGTAATTCAGTTTCTCTTGGAATTATTTTACATAGATTATATATATGTTTATCTAGTAGCTACTATGGTTTTAAATATAAAACAGGCCTGGCATCTTTACCATACAATTTGGTTTTATTTGCACGGTATTCTCAATGAGAGTGGTTTTTTTAATAATATCCAAGGATGTGAAGCATTAAATACGTCATTCTCTTCAGTTTTTTGTATGGATAAGTATTGTAATAGGTACTGCTAACCTATATGTTCTGGTCCTATGTGATGAAATTACCGACTCCAAGCAAGAGGTTTATCACCAGACAAATTATTTCGTTGTCTATGTGCTATAATCTGAAATTTGCATGCATGAATTCCTTGCGTTTAGGATCAGCAGATACTGTCGTCCGTTGGGTTATTAACCTATCCTCATGTCGTTTGAATTTGCAAGTCCTCAGAATACAACCTTAACCTTGCTTCTAAGTTTAGTGGCAGGCTAATAATCGAGGCTTATTAAACATGTTAAAATTGAACCCAATCTTTGATTCGTAGAAGATCCTGTTTTGTTTTGTGCATTTATTTATTTATTTTTTCCTCAAATCAGGGTATGTTTTTTCCCATCTTAGTCAATAAAGGTTAATATATTACGTGGATATTAGAGCGTGCCCTTTTTTTAATATTAAGCAATGACATGACGAACGTAATTGGTTGCAGGAAGTGGAAAAATCCTTCAAGTTTTGGGACTCCCCGCAAGGCGGAGCTGTAAGCCCCGCTGACTACATGAAGCTAAGATTCACACAGTATCTAACAAAAAAACCACAATCTGGATCCACATTTTCAATTTTAAAAGGTTGGTTGTTATAGAAACTAATCACACAATGTAATCACAACCACTCAAACTAATTATAATTACACATCAATCTTAACACAACAAAAAAACTACTCTAACAAAACGATAATTCTATTAATATTAAAAGATAATAAAAACTTATTTTACTTATGTCTCTCTCACTCTCTACAGCCAAGTAACATTTTAAAAAAAAAAAGGCCACCCACGCCGTCCCCACCCCAGCCCCCCTCCCCCCACCCGCGCCGGCCACCTTGCCGCCCAGCCAACCTACCCAACCTTGCTATACGATGCTATCAAAGAGGGAAAGCGTGGAACTCTTAACGAAAGAATGGTTATTGGACAAGAATAGGCCAGCCAAGAGAGAGGGAAGGTACTTCCACGCACATCGTGGATAAAGGCTATTTGAACTATACTAATAAAAAAAGGCTTGGTTGCCCGGGCGGATGCATATCTGTTTCTTTCCAAGACTTTTGTAACTTTAGGTTATAAGAATCTTTGAGATTCCCTTCAGTGGAAGTTGAAAAAATTGAACTGCCGTCTAATTACCTGTGGGATTCAATGGAACGCGAGCACTGGCGCATAGCAGCAAGTTAGTCTGGATATATGGGTAATGCTTCGTTAGCCGGCCACCCCGTCGCCCAGCCAACCCACCAGCGCCCCTCCTGCCACCGTCCATCGTCGTTGTCGGCCGTATGTCTCCCTCGTGCCTGTCACCCACCTAGATCGAGAGAGAGAATTGAGCGAGAGAAAGGAGAGGGAGAGAGAAGTAGAAGTATAGAGCTAAGAGGGAAGCGTCGCCGGTGTGGGGTTGGGCATGCAGGTGGGGTCACCGGCGCAGGAGAGGGGGGGGGGTCGGGCTGGCTGGGGTGGGCGACAGGAGGGGGAGGCCTTGCTGGGTTCTGTTTTTGTTTTTGTTTTTGTTTTTTTCTTTTGAATTGTATTGGGCAAAAATTAAATAAATGGTTGTGATGAAAATTAATTGCTAATATTTAAAGGGATATTTTTGTCTTTTTATATGGAAATATATTGAGTCAAGCTCAATGCATGTTAATATGTTTTGTTTCAATTCCAAGTGCCTCTGTAAACAAAATTCAAGATTGTCACTGTAATTTATCCTTTTATTTACTTTGAGCACTCATTCCACGATGGCTCTGTGATGAAAATACGTGGCATTTATTTGCAGATGGCGTTTATATATATATATATATATATATATATTAAAGTAAGAAAAACTTCCTTAATTTGCAGATGTATATGTAATCCTTTTCCCAAAAAAGAACGGAATGGCATTTTGCTCTAGCAATCAACAAGATTCATGACATGGATGGCAGTTTAAGTGGGCAGTCCACACAAAAATATAATAAAAATAGTGCTTTAAAATTACAATAAAATATAGCATTACTATACTAGCCACCGTGGGGCTACACTAACACAATATAGCATATCAAATGCGAACAGGTCATTTGATGATCACAACCGTATAATTTTATTATCTAAAATTAAAATGCCTACACATGAAGAAGGGAAGAACATGTTTAGAGTACAACAACAAAGCAACTTGAAAGGTGAGCAGCAACCACCATTTATCGTCTTCAAGCCAAAAACAAAGGCATGGCTAATTTGAGAGCCCCTGTTTTGTCCATTTTCCCCAAATCCTCGCCTATTGTTCCCAAAAGTATCATTAAAAGACATAGTAAAGATGCATACGAGGATGCATATTCAGAGATAATTAAGCAAATAAGAGACTTAGAATTGGCATTAATTAAATTAGGCAAATGAGAAAGATTTAAGGATAATCAAAATTCCAGTTTTATCAAATGCATGTTGTTATCACTTTTTTTTAATAAGGAATAACAAAGCAATATACAAAAAGAGTACATTACACAGTTGTATCCCCACTATTCCTTTTTAATAATGCATTTCGAACTTTTAATTTTAGCAAAATACATACTGAACTTAAAAATAATTGACAATTGAGGTCTAATAGTTAACTTTAATTTTCATTTGGTACTCTTTTCTATGCCTTGAACTTTTTTTTCTTATAGAAACAGCTCTATCATTTACTCATGCAAATCTCATGACTCAAACCCTCAACCCTTTAATACCCACTAGCTATTGGACCTCAATTGTCAAGTATTTACAAGTTTGGGGGTGTATTTTACTAAAATTAAAAGTTCATGGTACATTATGCAAAAAATCAATAATTTAAAGTGATACAATGCAATTTAAGGTGAAGCTTTATAATATAATGATGTGGTAGCAAGTTGTTTTCCTTTATCCATTAATTATAAAAAGTTAATTTACGCATTTACTTATGGGATATTTACCTTTCTATACCATGTGTTTTAGATTAATTAAAAAATTATACCTTCATTTTTCGATCTTATCAAATATATATCTTTAACTTGGATCTAATACACAAATCTATACCTTACTTTAATTAATAGATATTTTTACCTTTAAAATGACCAAATTATCCTTAAGTAAAAAAAATTAAAACTTTCAAAAAAATAATAAAAAAATAAAAATACATAAAACACCAAATATTGAATGTATTCTATATACTTTTGAAGGCAAAAACCTTAGTATAAATTTTTAAAGTTTATAAAGTTATATTCTTTTTAATTTGAGGGTACTTTAAGCAATTTTTTAGGTCAAAAAGGAAGATTGATTAGGCAAAAGTATAAATTTGTGTATTAAATCTATATAAATTTAATAAAATAAAAAATCAAAATATATTATTTGAATAAACCTAAAATATATAAGTAAATAATCCTTTGCCTATTTATCAGTAAATGAAAAGAAAATAGCATCGTACCTTTTATGATTCAAATCACCCTCAAGTGTCTTGCACAGCAAATGTTCAAAGGATCAGACTCACGAAGCTTCTTGAGAAATTGACCAGTTTCAGTTCCATTAGATCTCCAAAACGTGACAGATGGGACATGCTCAACTGTCCAATAATCTCGACCTCCATCCGGCTCCAAACCGCGTTCGAATTCTTCAGGCATGTTATAGAATCTCAAAGTTCGGAGGTTGGTTAGGTGTTGGATGTCGGAAGGCATCTCCTCCAGCGCGCGACCATCAACTTCTAGCATCTCAAGACAGGGCAAAGCTCCTCTATCCATTTTGATGGCCTTTAGTCCGACCACACAGGACAGACTAAGCAACTTGAGTTTCTGAAAACCACCTTCTTTGAAGTGCAATTCTTCTCCATCATATGCAAGCCGGAGGAAAAGTCGCTGTAAATTAGGCAGGTTGTGAAGGACTTTTGTCGGGTCATCGGGCAACTTCGAATTCGCCAATTCCAACTCCTGAAGTTTATTAAGTTTTAAAATCCAATGCGGCAACTTTGGCAATGGTCCCCTTAGAAAGAGAAAGCGTAAGGAACTGGGAGGAGAAGAAATGGATTCTAAATCTAGGATTTCATCTTCACTGACCGATTCCAATAGTAATCGATAAAGGTGGTTCATCTTCTCAATGAAAGCGCAGAGAGCCTTTCCCATTTCTGTAGTCAACTGTGTGATGGCCAACGATCTCAATTGTCTCAACTTCACAAATTCATACATTATAGCACCAAGTCCTTCATGTGCTGCCATTCTGTTTAGCGTTTGTAAGTTCTCCCAGCACCCAATACCCCTTGGTATTTTAACTCGACCGTATCGAATTTCCAGGTCTACTCCATAGGACATAAAGTGTCTCATACATGGAAGATCATTACATTTGCAAGGCAGCTCACGCACAAGGGTTTCTCCAACATCTAATGTCTGTAAGTTTTGCAGCTTGCGTAGAGAGTTTGGGAGCATGTCTATTTTTGTGCTTCTCAGATTCAAGTATTTTAGGTGGAACAAATTTCCCACCTCTTTTGGGAGATTGTAAAGAGGAGCATGTGAGAAATCCAACACTCTCAAAAGCTTAAATTTTTTGAACAAGGTAGCCACAAAAGAGTCGGTTAATTCAGAGGCATTAAAGATAAAAATAGAACGAACACCAGAGTCTTCAACAATATCTCGAACGTTTTCCACTCCTCCGTTGATTGACAAACGACGATAATTCCTTCTAAATCTGGAGTTCTTTTCATCTAAAATTTGACAAAAACCTAATTCATCCGCCTTTAGTAAGATGATCTCACGCATCATGTCGTGAACTTTGCAATTAACCCTCCTTGTACACTCTTCAAATGACACTTGAACCAAGTTTCTATTGATGAGCTCATCTAAGTATTGCTTAGCAACATCTTCCAAATTCTTGTCCCTTTTTGGCCTTACAAAACCCTCAGCAATCCACATTCTGTATAATCTTGCTTTATTAACTGAATAGTCCTCAGGAAAGATTCCAAAGTACAAAAAGCAAGATTTTAGGTGATATGGTAGATCATTATAACTTAGAGAGAGAATCTTATAAACACTTGTAAGTTGGTGATAACTTTCAAAGTCAGAGCTCATATTATCAAGAACTTGTTGCCATTCTAATACAGTCTTCTCTTTAGTCGACAACAAGGAAGCCATGGCAGTAATTAAAAGTGGCAAGCCTTGGCATTTGCTAACAATTTTATGAGACAATTCCTCCAACTCCTTAGGACAAGAATTCATAGACTTTGATCGGAATGCCTTTTTGCAAAACAAATCCCAAGCCACCTCCTCAGAAAAAGGCTGTAGTTTATGGACAAGGTCACATGAAGTTTCTTGACAAGCCGTAGCAGCAATTCTATCATTACGTGTTGTGACTATGACCCTGCTACCTTTGTCGTTCTTAGGCAAAGCATTTTTTATGAATTCCCAAAAATCTACATCCCAAACATCATCAAAAACGACCACATAGCTCTGTGTCTTCAAATATTCTCTCAAAGACTTGATTTGCCCTTCGATGTCATCTGTTTTGCCCTTGGTGCATTCTGCATCTATGCAAATCTGCTTAGTCATTTTCTCCAGAAGCTTCTCCTTGTTGTATGATTGAGACACAGTGATCCAAGCGCGACAGTTAAAGTGCTTTTTAACTACTTGACTATCATAGACTTTACTAGCCAGAGTAGTCTTTCCAATTCCACCAACACCTACCAACGAAATCACCCTATGCATGGATTTTCCATTGACCAACATGCTTATCAAATCATCCCGTGTTGAATCAATGCCCACAACGTCATCTTCGTTGATGAAAATAGAACCCAATCGGGGGTCATACTGCTGAACAAGCTCTTCTGAGGAAAATCGGAAGTCATACCTTTTGCTTCTTTCCTTGATCTTGCGTAGGGAAACTTTAATATCCTGGACCTGAGAAGCTATGTCGCGGCGTGCTTTCAACCGTTTGATCAAGGAACCAATTTTTTGGAGGAAACTGAGGAATCTAGTCCGATGGCAGCGTGGCGTAACATGACGAAGGTATTCATCGATGACATCTTCTATGCGGTTAGCTTCATCGCGTACTTGTTTCACCCATACTTTGACCCCGTCCTTGGTATCTTCTTTCTCTGACCTAGCTTCTGCGTCTTTTAGGAAGCACTTGATGCTTTCCAATTCGCCTTTCAAACTCTCAACATCTCTGTGCACTCCTTTAAACAAATTTGCTTCTTCTACTAGTAACTCGGCCAACTTGTCAATTACAGGGCCGACTACAATCTCTGCCATTACTCCTCTGCAGTTGACGATCTTGTGACCAAATGTTACTACAAGATTTAGCATGGAATCAATTTAATGATTAATGGCAGGAAAAAAAAAAAAAAGCATGCATACGATGAAAAAAATAAAAACACAACCTACGCAACGTCTTCCTAAATTAGTGAATCTTGTTAAGGAAACAAGTAATTAGAGAATCTCCTTTCCAATTATACGTAGTGGTGAAAGCATAACACTCACACATGAATCTCGGATGATGATCTGGCTTTTCAGATAATGGCAGGTTTTTTTTGTGTACAAAAGTAACTTTTTTTCAGATCTGTCATCTGGCTTCTAAGAATACAGAATAACACCTTTGCGTTTTAAAACCACTGATTGTAATATGGATCGTTCGAGGACAAATTGTCAAGTTCCATTAAGTTGAAAAAAAAAAATTCTACAATATATTCCGGTTCCTTTTCAAGAAAATTGATGCATACAATGTTAGGGTGTTATATCATTCATTTAAGATTATGGACAATCATTTATTTAATTTTATTTTATTTTATTTTTTCTATTCCTGATGGATCTTATAAGACCATATTATTTCTCAAACCAATAAATTATCACACATAAATCAACAAAATCCAGCTAAAATTGTTAAAGAACTTACAAAGCTATAAGCTATTGAGGGGAAAATGAAAATAGAGGCGAACTTATTTAGAACAGAGGGATAGTCTTCGAGGGCTTCAAATGTAAAAGAAAATGGTAACATAGATGTGATGCCTAAGTATATGAATCAATATATATTGAGGAAGAAGAAGTACCTGATTAATCATAACTTAACTGACTGGTGAGTCCTGCAAGATTTTGATCATAGAGAAGAAAGAAGAAAGTATGCCGATGAAAATCCCCTTCATTAGAAGTAGGAAATAGAATGAGGGACGGGGAAACTGAGGTCTGGGTTGGTGAGAAGTAAACGTCTACGGTAGGAATCTAAGAAAGCGCACCGGAGATAAAATGTGGGGCCACTGGTACTTAAAATTAAATACCTATAGCGGGGCCCATATTAATGTGTAATAATATATATTAAAATTTTTGCCACAAAAACATAACTGCTAGAGAGTCTTAACCTGTGTGTTAAATAACTTTAGCGGACCTTAGCCTGTATATTAATGTGTATCAAAATCAAAAGTGGCATGTTAATGTGGTAATTAGGAAGTCTGCCGCAGTTTTTAGTGGATCACTATTTGCCACAAAGAAACCCAAAAAAAAATATTTTTTATGACATTAAAAAATGGTTATCAGCGTTATTAGTCACTCAACTATAATTATAGTGACAATTTGGTGGCTGAGTATCTAATTTTAGCATCTTACTTTTTGAATTTTTAGTTTTTGGTAATTTTGGTCACTGACTATAAATTGGTAATAGATTCTTAAAATTTAAGAAAGATAATCATATATATATATATATATATATATATATAATTAATGCGTGATGACTTAAAATTTTACATATAACACCTTACGTAGGGGTTAGCAATATTGAATAAATAAGAATGAACTTAAATTCAATATCATTCAAAATAATAAAACAATACCCATAAGTCTTTGAAAATAAACAGAAAATAAAAATAAACTTTAAATACAAACACAGTTTAAGTGTAACACCAAAGATAAAAATACAGTCATCATCACTATAGTATAGTTTCCAATTACATATATAACTTAACACAACCCCTGCAAAGTACTATAAATCTTACATGATTCAGACGAGTTACAATAAACTATGATTATTCCAACATGAGACCAGCAGTGTTGTCGTTTATTTTTCATCAGACAAGTTGCATCAAGTTTCACCTGAGAGATGTAAATATGATAGAGATGAACATCGACACGCCTAGTTGGGAAAAACATTACTCACCTTAAGGTTTTATTCATTACCACATTAAACCTGCATTGTTAGTTAATCCACGTCATTATCCATGTTATGAGATTTATTATGATCACATTTCGTGGATACCATAGTTATTCATTACCGAGTTTCATATATATACATATATACAAATGTTACAATTCATCATTAATCCTAGGTATTCATGTTCAATAGAGCATCACTCAACTCATCGAAATCCAAAAGAACACGCTTGACCACCCTTCAATCATTCCAAGGGTGTTCAGGGGATATCAAGCCCCAAATCCTCATCAAGTTTGTGACAACCCGCCTTTTTGGGTAGTCACTTAACTTTCTTAAACATCGTTCTTAAACATTAATTTACTTACTTAGTAAGAAAAAAAACTGAATGAAATTTTTTTTTCCTTTTCACATCCTTAAAACATACTTTTAAAACATACTTAAACACTATTGCTACTTCTGTCGCAAATTAAATTGAGACCTTACTCAACATTTGACTTTAAATCTTTTTCAAATCGTTTCTTAAAACTTATTAAGAAACATTACGGAATCATTGATTAAAACTTCACTTTATAAGAAAATAAAACATTTCGTAAATATATTGTAAAACTTTAAAAACATTTCTTAAAACGGTGATTTTTTGAATACTTTGAAAACACTATATTAAATACTGGAAAACCTTATCTTTGTGTAACAGAAGGAAACTGTGGTGGTATCTATACCCAAATCTTCATGTCTGCCGTTTGCAATACTCAACTTTTCTGACGAGTCCTGCTGGTCACCCATAGAACTACCTACAACATGAAGAAACTTTTAATGAGCTTTCGCTCAATAAGTTCAAATATATCTCATAAATAATTTAAACATGCTTGAAAATATTCTCTCATAAAAACCCTTTTCTTAAAACATTTTTCGTAAACTTTTTCATAAACATTTCTAAAACCGTTTTTCATAAACGCTTTTCATAAATATTTCTGAATACGCTTTTCATAAACGTTTTTCATAAAACATTTCTTAGACATTTTGCATAAACGTTTTTTATAAAACATTTCTTGAACGTTTTTCTTAAAACATCATTTATAAACCTTTTCTTGTAAACATAAAAATGTTTTTCATAAACACTTAACATAAAACATTTCTTAAAATGTTTTTCATAAGTATTTAACGTAAATACTTTATAATAAGGAATACAAGCAAATTCATAATGCATTATTCTAATTATGCTCAATTATGAACTTTAATTATGACATTTTATGAACATTCTTCTCTTACTTTAACTTTCTACCTTTATTCCTTAACTTTCCTTATCTTACTTTAAACTTTCTATCCTTATTCATTATCTTTCCTTATCTTATTTTAACTTTTCTTATTTTACTTTAGTGTTCGTACCAACATTATTAATCATGAGATCATAAACATGATGCTTTCCTTGCGGACGACTTGAGACCATCGAACGTTGAGGTCATGTACCTCACATCTAGGAGGTCAAACTTTAACTTTACTTTTATTACCTCATAACAAGAAAGCTGGTATGATACTTTCTTTTTATTTTTACATTACCTTCTTATTAACTTTAGTGAGCATATCAAATACAATCACATCATATGCAAATACACTTGCAATTCATAGCTTGTATTGTAAAACCTATTGCATAATAAATGCAACTTATTGCATAACAAATGCAACATAAAACACAAACATATTTTGCAAATCATAACTTGTATTCTGAAACTTATTACATAGCAAATGCAACATATAACCCAAACACATTTTGCAAATCATAACTTGTGCTCTTTTAAACATTGTGCATTTTGCATGCAACCATGCTTCAAATACATTGAAAATCATAACTTGAACTTTAAAAAAATTATATATGTCAATATGCAAATAGACTTTAAACATAACAGTTGCAAATTCATTGCAAATTTTGCTTTGAATCTTTAAAAATTTTTGCATAATAAATGCAAACATACTTTAAAAGAAACTTGCATAATAATTGTAAACTCATTTATAAACGTATACATAAATATTTAAAAATCATTTACTTCATGTTGTAGGTGAAGTTTGAACTTACCTGGACTTAGCTCTAACGTTCTCTATTCTATTCCTGTCTCAATCCTTTTCCTTCCATTAGTCGGCTTCTATGTCCTGATCAAATGATAGCCGACTTATTAGTTAACTTTCTTTATTATCAATTCACTTGATTGATAACTTAACCTAAACCTTAAATATTCATTCCTTCTTTTCATAACTTGGTATACTATCGGTCTATCGTTCTTTTACTTTATACCCTATTTCTTTTAACTTTGTAACCCACCAGGTTATTGTACTTTTTACTTAACTCCATACCCTATCGGGTTATCACTCTTTTCACTTATCGCTGTAACTCATCGGGTTACATTTTTCTTTACTTAACTTTGTAACTCACCGGGTTACCTTTCATTTACTTGAACATCTCTTATTAAATCTTCAGTCTTACATGACGGTTTTGTTACTGAACATACTACGGAACACTTTTTGTCCAAGAACGTTATGCTAAATCGGAGTGTTCGACTCCGTTCTAGCCAGTTCTTTAAAAATGACGATTTTACCCTTAACGGGTTTTTTTGTCAGCTTTGTAACCTTATAAAACTCATTGCTTAACTTTACCATTCCATTTCTTACATGTTACGAAAAATTCCCGTGAAGGAGCATTTTCCAACATCGGGCATTTTGGGTCTGTTTTGGCCATTTTTCATAAAATGATCATTTTGCCCTTAAGTTTGTTTCTTTTCTTTCAATTATTGACTAAACTTTATATTCTTTAAAACTTGGCATCTATAATTGTTTACTGCCTACATCAGTGTAGGAAATTAATGTTCCCTAGTAAAAACCTAGTTTTCACACAATTTATGGTTTTAGCCCAAAACACAAAAATATTTACATTTTTACCCCTAACCAAACATAGTCTTTTTAAACTATGAGTCCCATTTTTTAAGAGGATCAAATTTTCTTAAAGTACCTTACCCAAATTCCTCTAGTAAGAGGACGTTTTTGCCCCTTAAAGATTTTTTTTCCAACTTTAACAAATTTTATAAAATTCATAACTTATCAACCAAGCAAAATTTTGAAAAACTGCTCGCATGGTTCTACGAGTTTCGACGAGTTCTACAACTTTGATGTTGTAACTTTTTTAAAATTCTAATGTTTAGGGGGACTTTTTGGTTGATTTTTAAATCTGTCGAGACTTTATAAAACTTTGCAATTTAGTCCCTTTTGAAATTTCACAAAAACCATTACTTTCTTCTTTCCAGTATCATCACCATCAACATATAACATGAAACAACCATGCCTTAACATTCATCTTACATGCCATGGCTTAAACATTTCATCAAACACTTTGAATGCATAAAAAAAACATAAACTTTTCAAATAGAAAGTTTAGAATTTATCTAAACTTTATCAATCTTTTTCATCCTCCACTTATGCAATTAAACTTGCTTTGATTCCTTTGTCATAATCCATAACAAAATTCTATCAAAAACCCATTCATAACTTTGCATAAAAATCACTAAAACCTTAGAAAAAGTTTAGAAATTTACCTCTAAAGTTGCAAAACTTTAAACTAAAACATTAGGGCTTGCCTTAAGCTTGATTTGGAGGCTTGAATTTCACCAAAACTTGAGGGAGAAAGTGATCATGGAAGGGATGGTTTTGGAGGGGGAAAAATGGAGCATTTTTTTTCCTTCTTCCTTCCTTCCTTCCTTTCTTTCCTTCTTTATTTCTTTCTTTCTTTCTTTCCTTTCTTTTCTTCTTTTCACGTTTTTCTCTTTTTTTTTCCCCACCGCGGAGACCAACTTTGGTCTCTTATATCATTAAATAATTAAACTTTCTTTTTCTTTTTATTTTTCTTTTTTATGATGAATCATCACCCAAATTAATTAGGGGCAAGTTGGCTACTTTTGGTTGGGCCACATTAGTGAATGTCGTGACCCAATTAAAACTCTCAAAGTGTCCCCTTGGCGGGTCCCACAAAACTTTTTACACAATCCAATTTATACTGACAGCATTTTTTTATACTGTCGGTATTCTTTTTTATACAGTTCATGAGGTTCCATAACCTCTCATACTTGTTTAAATTCATCACATAATGTAATTCCAATATTATCTCACTTTGTACAGTCTAAATTTAAACTAACAGTATTTTTCTTATACTGTCGGTACATTCTCTATACTGTTACATCATTCTTTATTTATCGATATTTTTCAAACAGTATTATTCTTATACTGCTTTAACTTAAATAGTTTAATTTCTGCACTGTTTAACCTTAAACAGTCTAATTTCTATATTGTATTACTTTTACAACGTAATTTTTATACTGCATAATTTTATTAGTGTACTTCCTTACATTGCATTATTCTAATATTATATAATTTTTCATATTATACAATATTTTTTCTTAAACTATATTTTTTGTTTTAGTATAATCCTTAATGCATTTTTAATGCATTAAAAATTCTTAGGTGTTACAAAGTCGATTATTGTACAATGCGTTCTAGGACTTTCGACCCAAGGGAACACCATCGCCTCCCTCGTATTTTACTTTTTAGGGCATTCGTGTCTAAGGACGTAACCGCCTCTCTCTTTACGTCTTACCATTCTTCTCTAATATATATATACACACACACACACACACACACAGTTATTTTCCTAACCAAGCTTCTCAGTTTACAACAATATATGATAATATCAATGTATTCCTCGCTATACGATGTAGGACTAGTACCACATCTTTGTGTTATAAGTAATAATCATATACTTTCCAAATATCATATAGATTTCCTACAATGTAAAACAATAAAATTTTAATTCATCAAAACCTCACAAAAAATAAGTAATAGAATCCCTACCTTTTCGATAATTTCCAGCTTAAGAAATCAAATTTGCCACGTAAGCTCTAAATACGTCGTTATCTTAAAAAGTATAAAATAATCATAATTTAACTTAAATCTTAATTTTTAATTACATCAATTTATCATTTATTTATTTTTATTAATGTGCCTTAGTTATTAATGTACTAAAATTATGAATATTAATTTTTCCAACTTAAATTTAGTAAATTATAAAATAACAATAACATAACAATATACGAATTTTATTTTGATGCGAAATATGTTAAAATGAATTTTTAAAATAAATAATATGATTTTAAAATATTTAGAAATAAAATAATTAAAAATTTTGATATTCATTAAAATAAAATTATTTGAAGCTACAACCTTTATAGAAAACTATTTATTATTTCTGAAACATAATTGTCAAGTAATTATCTTTGTCCTAGTGGTCTCCTTTATTCATCCTTGAGGTTGGGCGTTCAAACTCCACTTAGTGCATAGAATCTGCCTTTGATTTTATTAAGTCTCCTATTTTAAAAATGACATGTCGTTCTTAAGAAAACAACATATAATTTATGAAAAAAACGACAGATAGTTTCTATGAAAAACCTGAAAAAACTTTTACAGAGAACCTAAAATTCAAATCTAGTTTTTCTTCAAATCTTGATTTTTTAACAACTTTCTAAGCATACAAACAATGTGTAAATGATAAATAATCATCTTTATATAATATAAACTCATTTCCATAATCAAAATATAAGTTTTAAGTTTGAAAAGTTTACCTCAAATTCAAGCCAAATATATGTTGTTTTAGGGTCTGTTTGTTTCTTATATTTTTTAAATTCAATAGATTTAAATTTGAATTCAAGTATCAAAAATTCTTTATATATGTTTTTGTTTCTTTTAAATTACAAATCAAATGAGTATCAATAATCTAAATTTTCAGAGTTCTAAACCCTCTAAAATCTTGATACTTGAATATCTTTGTTACAGTAAAAGCTAAAATTCTATCTTATATTTAAGGAGGAAAAAATTATAATTTTTTCATTTGATATCTAAATGAGATGGTTATTTTTTCTTGTGTTCCTAGTGAAGAGATGAATAAATTAAAATTCATATTCCATATTTTTTAAGATCATTAATAATAAGATTTTATTACATTTGTTAATAAATCAAAAAACTATTTTCATTACCTCTCTAAACACAAATTTTAATTGTATTTCATACCCAAATGAAAACTTAAATGCACATTCAAACGTCAATTCAAATAACAATTCAAATCCTCATTCAAATTACATAACTTAAATCAAATCACTAATTCGAATACATTTACTAAATTGACCCTAACATTAAAACTGTTTTACAAATACAGACACTACTGATGAGAAATTGCATTTTTTATACACATTAATAAGTATAATTCTAAAATATTTTATCTCTGAACATAAATATCTAGCAGTAAGCGCTAAAGATACTCAAATTTCATTTACCAAAATGACTAAAATATTGAACGTCTTTTTTAAAAATATATATATAAATATATATATCGAATGCCAGAAAGCTATACAGGTTGCATTAAAATATTGTTTTGTTAACCTAAATGTTAGGTTATTAGGAGTATCATGCACACACTTGGTACTCCTTGATTGCTGCGCTGAGTTTGTTTTCTTTCGCCTGCTATGTTTGTTTTCGCCTGCTGTAGCCTTGTTACTTTTCTTCCTGTTTTGTAATGAAAGTCCACCTTTAGCAACAAAAAAAAATTAAAATATTATCAATAATTTTTGGTGTCTAGATTGACTGTGTTTAAATTTATCATTTATACAATTAAGTCAAGTTTTCCGCCAAATTTTTCAATATATATTACGAACTTCCTTCATAATTATTTCAGCGTTAAATTAATATAAACCTTAAATGGTGTTGAAAAAAGGTTAAAAAAAGATTTAAGCTTACATGCTCTAAGTAGATAACCTACTCAGAAGGATAATATTGGCTTCAGATTTCAACATTCTTGAAATTTATGTAGAAAACTACTTGTTTTAAGGGAGAGACAGCGAAAGAAAAGGACCCTGACAAACCATAGAAGTCACCTCTCTGTTTTTTTTTTTTTTTTTCTTTTTCTAAGCAACTTTCCTCACACATGGGTCCATAAAAGAAAAGAACTGCCAGTGGCTCAAGAATTTTAAGGTTTGTTTATTTTGAATATTATTTAAACTTAATAGACTCAAATTTAAATTCGAGTATCAAAGATCCATTAAATACATGTTTGTTTCTCCCAAAATCCGAATCCTTTGAGTATCAAGAGTCCAAGTTTTTAGAGTTCCCATCCTCTTAAACTTTTGATATTCGGATATCTCTGCTATAGTAAAAACTAAAATTCTCTCTTATATTTGAGGAAAAAAAAATCAGAACTTCTTTATTTGATATACAATTGAGATGATTTTTTCTTTATTGTGCTCTTAGTAAAGAGATGAATAAATTAAGATCCATATTATATATTTTTTAAAATCATTAACATTAAGAGGGTGTTTAGAAGGGTGGTGGGAAACACTTTTACTATAGCATATGAGAGTTTTACACTGCAGCAATTTTTTTTATTGTTACTATAGCATGCGAAAGCTTTACACTGTTCATAACTAAGTTTGTGGTAAGAACTGTGTGGTGGGAACCATTGACAAACACATGATAAGATTTTATTAGATTTGTTAATAAATCAAAAACTATTTTCACTACCTCTCCAAACACAAATTTTAATTTTATTCTATATTCAAATTAAAACTTAAATGTACATCCAAATATCAATTCGCATAATAATTCAAATCACTAACTTAAATTCTAATTCAAATCACTAATTTGAATCTAATGACCAAACGGACCCTTAATTACTTCTAAAACAAATTTTCTAATTAATAAATATTTTTTATAGAAAGACTCCTTTTTGTATATATAATATCTACTTCTTAATTGTTGCTTATCCAAGAATGGGAGCCTTCATGTTCTTGTGGCATTGTTGAGAGGATCTTGTTTTAGGGGGGCCAAAATTTTTTCAACTAATCCAATAATTATTGGAAAAATCCAAATTTTGCTACAACACTCTTAATAGTTTCCTCAATTATTCAGTTTTTATATGTCTTATAAGTAGAAGAATCCAAACTAATAGGTGAGATTAATAGACTATAAAGCTCTTTGATTCCATTGTGTCCCATATCTGTTTTGTTTACTGCTAGTCTGTTAGCGTCTTTTGCTTAGTGCTTTCGTTGCTGGCTTACATTAATTTGTTTGTTTATTTATTTTTGGTTGAATGAAAGAGAATTAAAAAGGGCAAAAAAGAAGAAAAGAAAAAAAAAAAAAAGAGAGAAAGACAGAAGACATTAAACAAACCTGAATTATTTAGTTTTGCAGTTGCAGATGATCAAAAGTTGACCGGCGAGAGACATGGACGCATTTAAATTATGTCTCCATCCGGACTCCATAAAAATAGGAATTTAGCCTTATCCAAAAGTCATATAATTAGATTCAAATGTTATTCAAAGGTAACAATTTGGCAAAAAAATAACCTTAAGATTCAAGATAAGCAATACTTTTTGCATTTACCGTTAATTTTTATTTATTGAATCCTATTAAAAAACTGAAAAAAATTGTAACTTTAGGCTAAATTCACCCTTATCTCAATGTAGAGATTGAATCGATTGGAATTGCTAGAAAGCCAAATTCTCAACAAAGAGTCAAAAAGTATTTCCGGTTAGAGATAGCTTAAATGCTTAACTAACAAATACCAAAGCATTTTCAGACAGTTTCAAACTCTGAAACTTAAATATTAGATGTCTAAACATGAAGCTGCAAGGAAAATATTTTACCCGATTTGCGTCTGCTTTAAGGCCTCACATAAAAATAAAACCTCTCCCCAATGCCTTCACATATGCCTCCTGGAAAAAAGTGAAGTAAATTCTGTATCCGCTCAAGAAAACATGCACCAGGTATAACCACTAAGTTGAATTACTTCTGAAAGGAAAAAAAAATAACATTGTACTATTCTTTGCTCTTGACGGTAGAATTGTAGATTCTTGATAATGGACCAAGCAAGTAGGTTTTTGGTAAACATTCGCCATCAAAACACTAATTGCTAATTATCTCATAACTACCAGTGTTTGTCCCTTTTGTTGACTCTTCTTTTTCTTTTCTTTCTTTTTTTTTTTTTCAAATTTTGTAATTCCTGTGATGTACTGCAGGAATTCTCTCTAAACTAATTGATATCATTGTCAACATCTCCCTTTAGATAATGAATCATCTCTCTTTCGATCTTTTCTTTCATTCATTATCGGTCAATGATACAAAGAAGTCCAAAAGTAAGGCAGCACACTCAACAGTATTAGTCGTTATTGAACTACGACAGAGAAAGACCATTGAAGCTCAAACAAACACAAACTGTTTTCATTCTCAAAATCGGAGAGTTTTAATCAACCATTAATTTAATTAAGAATAATAGTTCCTTCAGTCATTCAGCGTTAGAATAAAATGATTATACTAATGAATTTTACCTAATTACCTTCTGGAAAATTTCTTCGTTGCATATTGCTTCGTTGTGTCCTTAGAAGTCTCTCTAACATCCAAATTTAGGTCCTTGAGCTTAGAGCAAGGTTCAAAGTCAATTGCATTGTTCCTGGTTCTAGTTACAGAAGGAACATAATATAAAAATAAGAAATTGACAGCCAGAAGAGTAATGGTTCAGAAAAGAAACAGTCCTTATTCTCATTCTTTTGCCAAACTGAAAATGTAATGAGTTACAAAATGACAAAAACATAAGTAGTAATAGAAGGCTAGGATAAGTAGAAGACCTCTTAGGTGACAAAACTTCGTCATTAGCTCCATCAGATAATGGCTTTGGAGTTGTAAGAATACTTGTAAAGTCTTGATCGCCATTACCATCCGTCATTGAAATATTCTATAATGCAGTATGAAAAAAAGAAAAATAATAATAAGTAAAATGAGCAAGCATGTTTTTAATATGCAGATAAGACCAAGAAAATATGCATTATTTCTATCTGGCTCCGTAACTTGATCAATTAATGTACAATAAAGAAAACCCCAAATCAAATGAACACATGTTTTTACTTGAACAAATCAAACCCCAATAAGCAGTTGACTAATGCTTAATACCAAGAACGACAGGAACACAGGTGCTTGTACAGTTTAAGGAGTAGAAGATCAACATTCCACAATACAGAGACTCTTTTTTTTCCCGAAATTATTTCTTGAACTGAAAGAAAGATTTAAGAAAAAGTTTTTTGATATTAAATTGCTTTCTCTAAATCTAAAACCACCGCACCCCCTTCTTAGCAGAAATCTCTTCTCGTTACAAAGTTGAAGTAAAATTTGAATCTCTCATTCCTTTTTGAGAAAAGCACAATTCACCATAAATCACACTTTTTATAGGATAAAGGAATCCATAAACAGAAAGGATTCAAATCTGTAGCTCTTGATGGGATCTAAAATTCAAGGGTCAGGATCTTACTTCTTCTTCTTCTTCTTCTTTCTTCTTCGTCTCGTTGAGTTGAAATTAATGTTGACAGAAAAGGAGATCTGTGAGAAGGGGGAGGCATGTCTACTGGAGCTCACCGTCGTATGGGGAAATGGAGGGCTGATATCCGGCAGCAGCTCGCCGCTGTGTGTGGAAGTGAGGGGATAGCAGGCGGCGGTTATCGAAGAAAGGCAGAGTAAGCCTCGAGATTTTGAGAGTTTTTTTCCTGCAAGAAGGAGAAAGCAGACAACCGAAGACGTAAGAAGGAAAAAGAAAGATAAAGAATAAGAAGAGGGGTCCGGCCGGCGGACCGCAAGGGATTCGAGTGTTTTCCTCCATGAAATGTCAAAAAGAAGCAAAGCAAAAAGAAAATTAATTCGAGATTAAGACAGAAGTCAATAACGGGCTAAGTGGGAAAGACACTGTACATAGTACAGTCATTACACCCTCTTCTTTAGTATATATAATTATTTGTATAATTAATTTTTTTATCTTTTTCCTCCTATATTTTTGTGCTTTTAAACCAATACATCGCTAACATGTGGCATTTCATTTTCCTTTTTTTTTTCTTTTCTTCCTTTCCTTTCCTTTATTTTGTTTTTTTGGCTTTTATTTTTTGTGCTTCTTTTTGGATCCTTCATTTTTTGTTCTTTTTATTTTTTTTTTATTTTTGTGTGTTTTTTTGTTGTTTCTCCTGATATCTTATATATTTTTAAACTCACTCTATTAAATTATTTTCTTAATCGTATATAATCAAAATACTTTTTTCTTTTAATTTATCCCTATTATACATTCTCTTATATCCTTTAAAATATTATTTTATCAAGCGTGGCCTTCAAAAAATTATAATAAATAGTATTTTTTAAACTGATTGTGAGCTAATAGCAGATTTTGAAAATATTTGTAGTAAATAAAAATTAAAAGTTTTGTTTCCATCAAAAAAATTAAAAGATTTTTGGAACTTTGGTAGGCATGGAGCTGTATTTTATCATGTTTCAACTAATCTCTTTCTATCAATTTTTTTTTTCTGAACCTATTAAGGATGTTTTTGGAGGCACATGTTCTTGCTTCAAAATCAATGACTAAAAATATCATGGAAGCTTCTGGGCTTAATCTTGAATTGATTGTTGGAGTGTAGTACATATAGTAGAACCTCAATAAAGAACCTCAATAAATTGACACTTAATCAATTAATATTCTTGGTTAATTAATAATATTTTTCTGTCGATTTTTATTTTGGGCCAACGTCTTAAATTAATAATTCAATAAATTTATAAGAAGGGACCTTGTAGTTTTACATAGTAACCACTTACTGCCTAAATTAATATTTTACTAATGTGCAACTTAATCCAGATGATGTCTTTTATTTACTTAAATAAATTTTGGTGATCAAATGTTCATATAAATAGAATAATAATATAAGACTTTCCTGAAGGTAGTATTCATATTTTGCGAAAACAAAGAATTTACTTGTACCGAAAAAAATTCATGATTTTTCTTGGTTAAATAAAATACATATGAACATATTAGCCTTTCAAAAGCAAAATATTTGTTTGGCGTGCTTAAAATAGGATGTTGGGTATGATAATATTATTTTAGAAACAAATAATTTTTGAGAGTATTATGATAAGACCTTCTAAAAAAATCTTACTGATAAAAGACTTTTTTATAATGTCAGTTGGATTAGATCTAGGGGTTTAAAAAGTGTACTCTATATGAGTTTATCATGGACTTGTCCACAAGTAAGATGATCCGAGGAGTTGAATATGTAACGGACAAATTAATTTAACGAATGGAAGGAGAAGGAAAAAAGAAGAAGAAGAAGAAGAGAGGATTGAAGAAGAGCTCCTTCCTTTAGCCCTAGCCCGGACCCAAAATAGTAACTGGGCTTCGACTTGAAGTTCTTGTAAAACCGTAAAAAGGAGGAAAAAAAAGAACAGAAAAACAAATCGGATCAAAAAGTCAAATGCGTTTATGTAAATTTAAATGCACACCATTTTACCTCTCAAACAACTCTAATGCTGGGGCTAACAATTAATCCATTCCACGCCAACCATAAGATCGTCCCTTATCAATGCGACTTTTAAAGCGATCTTATTGTAGTTTTTCCCACAATTTTTTCGTCCTTTAAGAGGGTTATACTCTCTGTAGTACTATAATTTCTTTTGTAGATTTCTACCTCCTCACCGAAGAAGCAAGAAAAGCTTCTCTAATTTAAACATACATATGGAATTCTCTTCCGAAGAAAAGGGTTGAATGGCATTTTGCTCTAGCAATCATCAAGAATTCATGAATCAAACGGCAATTTAAAAGCAATATTGGAGAATCCATACATGGGTGGAGCCTGTAAAATTTGCAAGGAGGGATAGAGCTAAGTGAACTAATTAAGTGAGGGGCGGAATATTATTTTAACAAGAACATAAGATAATTTTAGAGGGAGATAGAACATAATTTTTATAAAATTTTATATACAATATAAAAAAATTTAAAAGGGCAATCGCCCACTTTCATCCCTACCAACGTGGCTCCAAATATAATAAAAACATTAGTAATTCAACATCACAATAAAATATAGCATATCACACAGCACCAGCCAGTACCAAGGGCTTCAGACCAGTCACATAAACATTACACAAACGTTGGCAATGTCAACCATAAAAATAAATCATCAAAAGCAGGCTTTGTCCTTAATAATCCCCCGACGCACACTTATATATTACATTCATAATAGTCAACAAACCATAGTTTATCTAAAATAAACGTACCTACACATTAAGGGGCAAATAACATAATTAGAGTACGTGAACAAAGCAACTTGAATGGTGAGCAATAACCACCATTTATTGTCTTCAAGCCAAAATCAAAGCCGTGGCTAATTTGAGAACCCCTGTTTTGTCCCTCTTTCCCAAATCCTCGTCTTTTGGGTCCTAAAAGTACCATTAAAAGATAGTATATTAAGAGATACTCGAGCAAATAAGAAACTTAAAATTGGCATTCATTAAATTAAGCAATTGGGAGAGACTTAGGCAAAATCAAAGTTCCCGTTTTATCAACTGCAAGTTGTTATCACTTAAATCTTTTTTAATCAGAAATAATAAATAAATATATTAAAAAGGAGAAAATTGCATTATTGCACTTTGAAATATTCTCTTTTTGTATAACATATCCCAAACTTTTAATTTTAACAAAATACATGTTGAACTTAGAAATAATTGGTAATTAAAGTTCACTAGTTATTTTTAATTTCCGTTTAATACTCTTTTTTTACATGTCGAATATCAATTTTTTTTAAATGATGAGCTCTATTCTTAAAAAAGCAATTGTATGAATCTAACTAAAACCGTCCATCCCTTTAATACTCATTAGCTATTGGACTGCTATTGCTAATAATTCAATCTGAAGGTGTATCAAATTTAATCTGAATGTATAAATTCAATTAGATAAAAAACCAAAGGTATTATTTAAATAAACCAAAAATATAAAGCAAAGTTCAATGTCCCTTTATATCAGTAAATGAAAAGAAAATAGCATGTACCTTTCATAATTCAAATCATGCTCAAGTGTTTTGCACAGCAAATGTTCAAAGGATCAGACTCACGAAGCTTCTTGCGAAGTTGACCAGGCCTAACTCCACTTGATCTCCAAAACGTGACAGATGGGACACGCTCAACTATCCAATAATCTCGACCTCCATCCGGCTCCAAACCGCATACGAATTCTTCAGGCATGTTATGGAATCTCAAAGTTCGGAGGTTGGTTAGGTGTTGGATGCCGGAAGGCAACTCCTTCAGCGAGCGACCATCAACTTCTAGCATCTCAAGACAGGGCAAAGCTCCTCTATCTATTTGGATGGCCTTTACTCCAACCAAATTGTAGAGACTAAGCAACTTGAGTTTCTGAAAACCACCTTCTTCGAAATGCATTTCTTCTCCCTCATATGCACACTCGAGGGCAATTTCCTGTAAATTGGGCAGGTCGTGAAGGAAGTTTGTCGGGTCATCAAGCAACTTCGAATAAACTAATAACAACTCCTGAAGGTTATTAAGCTTTGATATCCAATGCGGAAACTTTGGCAATATTCCCCTTAGATAGAGAGTGCGTAAGAGACTAGGAGGAGATGAAATGGATTCTAAATCTAGGATTTCATCTTCACTGACCGATGCCAATTGTAAACAATGAAGGTGGTTCATCTTCTCAACGCAAGCGCACAGAGCCTTTCCCATTTCTGTAGTCAACCGTGTGATGCATAACGATCTCAATTGTCTCAACTTCACAAATTCAGGCACTATGGCACCAAGTCCTTCATGTGCTTCCATTCTGTTTAGCGTTTGTAAGTCCTTCCAGCACCCAATACCCCTTGGTGTTTTAACTCGAGAGTCATAACCTCCCATGCCTACTGGAGAGGACAAAAAGTGTCTCATATATGGAAGATCATTACATTTGCATGGTAGCTCACGTACAAGGGTTTTGTCAACATCTAAAGTCTGTAAATTTTGCAGCTTGCGTAGAGACTTTGGAAGCTTGTCTATTTTTGTACTTCTCAGACATAAGTATTTCAGGTGGAACAAATTCCCCACCTCTTTTGGGAGATTGTAAAGAGGAGCATTTAAGAAATCCAACACTCTCAAAAGCTTAAATTTTTTGAACAAAGTAGCCACAAAAGAGTCGGTTAATTCAGAGGCATTAAAGATAAAAATAGAACGAACACCAGAGTCGTCAACAATATCTCGAATGTTTTCCACTCCTCCGTTGATTGACAAACGACGATAATTCCTTCTAAATCTGGAGTTCTTTTCATCTAAAAATTGACAAAAACCTAATTCATCCGCCTTTAGTAAGATGATCTCACGCATCATGTCATGAACTTTGCAATTAACATTCCTTGTACAATCTTCAAATGACGCTTGAACCAAGTTTCTATTGATGAGCTCATCTAAGTATTGCTCAGCAACATCTTCCAAATTCTTGTCCCTTTTTGGCCTTACAAAACCCTCAGCAATCCACATTCTGTATAATCTTGCTTTATTAACTGAATAGTCCTCAGGAAAGATTCCAAAGTACAAAAAGCAAGATTTTAGGTGATATGGTAGATCATTGTAACTTAGAGAGAGAATCTTATAAACACTTGTAAGTTGGTGATAACTTTCAAAGTCAGAGCTCATATTATCAAGGACTTGTTGCCATTCTAATACAGTCTTCTCTTTAGTCGACAACAAGGAAGCCATGGCAGTAATTAAAAGTGGCAAGCCTTGGCATTTGCTAACAATTTTATGAGACAATTCCTCCAACTCCTTAGGACAAGAATTCATAGACTTTGATTGGAACACCTTTTTGCAAAACAAATCCCAGGCCATCTCCTCAGAAAAAGGCTGTAGTTTATGGACAAGATCACATGAAGTTTCTTGACAAGCCGTAGCAGCAATTGTATCTTTACGTGTTGTGACAATGACCCTGCTACCTTTGTCATTCTTCGGCAAAGCATTTTTTATGAATTCCCAAAATTGTACATCCCAAACATCATCAAAAACAACCACATACCTCTGTGTCTTCAAATAATCTCTCAAAGACTTGATTTGCCCTTCGGTGTCATCTGTTTTGCCCTTGGTACATTCTGCATCTATGCAAATCTGCTTAGTCATACTCTCCAGTAGCTTCTCCTTGTTGTATGATTGAGACACAGTGATCCAAGCGCAACAGTTAAAGTGGTTTTTAACTAATTGACTATCATAGACTTTGTGAGCAAGAGTAGTCTTTCCAATTCCACCAGGGCCTACCAAAGAAATCGCCCTACGCATGGATTTTCCATCGACTAACTTGCTTATCAAATCATCCCGTGTTGAATCAATGCCCATAACGGCATCTTCTTCTATGAAAATAGAATCCAATCGAGGGTCATACTGCTCACCAAGCACTTCCGAGGAAAATTGGAAGCCATATCTTTCTCGTCTCTCCTTGATCTCGCGTAGGGACTCCTTAACATCCTGGACCTCAGAAGCTATGTCATGGCGTGCTTTCAACCGTTTGACCAAGCAACCAATTTTTCCGAGGAAACCAAGAAATCCGGTACGTCGATTGCGTGGTGCAACATGACGAAGGTATTCATCGATGACATCTTCTATACGGTTAGCTGCAACCCGTACTTGTTTCATCCATGCTGTGACCCCGTCCTTGGTATCGCCTTTCTCTGACCTTGCTTCTGCATCTTTCAGGAAACCCTTGATGCTTTCCAGTTCGTCTTTTAGACTCTCAACTTCTCTCTGCACTCCTTTGAACAATTTTGCCTCTTCTACTAGTAAGTCAACCAACTTGTCAATGACGGGGGCTACGACAGCCTCTGCCATTTCCCCGATCAACTACGATATTGCAACCGAGGCAATGCTTGCTATGATAAGAAGTTCAACTATGCAATGATCAGTCTAATTGGTAACAATAGTCGTTAATCAATTACAAGAATCATGCTTCTCTTTAACGCGGAATGAAGGAAAATATATTCGATACTATAATGATAAATATTCTTTCCTATCGATTACACGGCAACACCAACTTTATGTATTTTGTGTTCCTTCAGCACTCACTTTTCATTTCTAATTGATTTTAACGATTCCAAAGGGAATCCTGTTTTATTAGCGGTAGAGCATTGAGAATCTTTTCTTTACCGTATTCTTTTGAAAATTGTTCTAAAGCAATCCTATTTAATCTCAAAGCAGGTTAGAACTTCACTATTAATAAAACAATAAGACCTAATATAAAAAGTACAATACATATTAAATTGGTGTCAACATTGTATGAGTTTCAGGTTATAACTCATGGATGAAAATGATTTTTCATTATTCTATCATTATTGCTATTATCTTGCTTTTTATTTTAACGTGCGGTAGGAAATTTGAACTTACAATTAAGATTGCAGTATTTGTATATTAGCATAGAATTGTCAAACTACTTTTCTATACTTTTTTTTAATCAAGTTTTATATTAGAAGATGCCACTTTGCTATCTTCTCAAATTAACTTACTCAAAAACGATGGAACATTTCTGAGAAATTAACCTTAAACAAGCATTCATTTACTCCAATTCTCTTATAATATAAAAACAAATTAATTACTTTTAAAAAAATTAGTCAATGTTAGTTGACAAATTATAAAGAACGCTCATCTATACAAATGCCTAATTTCCTAGTCAAACCCACAAAACTAAAATATCGTCACAAATAAATTAATAAAACCAGGCTAAAAATTCAATCCTTAAACTCAGAAGTCCCTAGCACTGTTCATTTCTTTTTAATATTTTATGTGATTTTTATGCCAGATTTCAAACCTTTTATTATTTAGTATTTATTAATATCTTACACAAAGCATCAACAAAAGAAAGAAGGAACGCATAACTTCAGGGAAGTAGTTATATACGTTACTTTCTCCCTCAAAAGAAAAAGTTATACGTTACTTTGGACAATAAAGGTTTTTATTCCCTCCTTTTTCTCGGAATATTAATTCCCCATTCTTTTATCTTACGCATAAGTTCACTTAACCGTGGCTAATTAAAGAGGCAAAGAATCAAGCGGGCATGGATTCACGTGGGTCAATAGTTTGCGGGAAAACAGTATAGTTGCAAGGACATGACCTAATTAAATAAGACTGGCCAATTGAGGCTAGCTTCATCGGTGTTTAGTGTTTAGTAGGCGTGTGAGTTGCTTTTTACATATTGAGTCTCGAGTTGAAGTCTTAGGAGGACGACCACCAACATGTTGGTGTAGCAGTTAGGATGCTTTTTTTTTCTTCTTAAGATGTGCCTAAGGTTTGATACTTTCAGCCTTACTTTATAACCCTTTATCCAACCAATGTATTGTATGGTGTTAGGTGTATAGTGATATGAATAAAAACCAAGTCCATTCTTTTAGTGGAATAAGGTCAGACCCTTTTTGTTCTGTTAATGGGTCCGAGGATTTTAAAAGTGATGAAGGGGATAGAAGATTGGATAACACTAATGATTTTTTTTTTCCTTGAGCTAAAAAAGTCTTAGGGGACACAATTAAAAATATAAAAAAAAATAAATATGCCTTCCAAATCTGAATGATTAAGGAGATTAATGTTTTTGTAAAGTTTGATTTAAAACATACTCTTCTGGTATGTACGAATAACTAACTTTAATAGAGATATAAAGCCTAAGCAACACTCAAGACTTAAAGGGGTAAAACAAACAACGAATGAAGATAAGTTAAATGGGGAAATTTTTGTTTTGGGCGCTTCTATTGCAACGTGTCTCTACACCCCGCATCCATTAATTTTTAAAAGAACTTTAATAAAATTAGAATTATGAGTGCAAATTAACATACAACAAACTTCTTGACACTTTATTCATGATTTCAAATTGATGCATATTTTAAACACATTCTTAAGTATAAATTAAAAATTATATAAATCACCTAATCATGGCAAAATACTTGTCGGTTATTGGGTTTGCTTATATGAGCTAATAGCTATTAGAAAAAGGAACTTTCATAAATGGCATCTTTTAGGACTTATTTTTTATAAATACCACAAATATTTATTTGTGGCATAATGATGAGTGAGTATTTCACTCACAAATCAATTATTTCTTAAGTTAAAATATTGTGAAAATCCTTAAACTTTTGTGTATTTTGATGTTTTTGATGTTATTTCGTAGGGAAATAATAAATTAGAATTTAAAAAAAAAGGGCATTAAATTTGGAGTTAAAATGTGATTTCAGATGAAACCGGACCACGCCGCTAAGCGCACGCAGCATTGGGCGCATTTGCACATATTTTGGAGGGCCCAGACAAGGGCTTATGTAGCGCGCGCAAGTGGGCTCTCTAGCTACACACTCATGGTGCACTAGGACAGAAACTGCTATGTGCCCGAGCAGCATAAGGCATAGCCCATGCTCCTACGAAGTCCCCTACACGCCCCTAGGGGCTGCTTGTGCGGATTTTGAGATTTATTTGCCAATCTTGTCCATCGATTGTGATCCAATGATCCCAAATGCAAGCTAATTGATGCCTAAATGCTTAAAACCCTAGAAACCTCCATAATTGGATGAGACACACACATTTGCAAGGAAATTTGGAGCTCACTTCAAGGAAAGACATGAAGAAAAAGAAAAGAAAAAAATATTTCTTTGTTTTGTTCTAGTTTAGGATTTTAGTTTCTAGTTTTAGAATTAGGTTTTACTTTTAATAAATCATTAAAAGAGATGCATTTGGAGATCGAGAAGAATGAAAGGAGAAGAAGATGGAGAGCTTGGAGGCCATGACAAACTCCAAAATGGGTTTTTCATTCCTTTTCTCTTCTTTTATTTTTGTGATTTGTAAATGGTAAAGTCTTGATGTTAGTTTGGTTGATTTTAGTGATGGAATAGTTGTATTTCCAGAGCTTCGATTTTGTCATATTATGAAGTGTTGATTTATTTTTAGTGCATTGTCATGGTTGATTTATGTTGTCCTATTTTAATGCTTCTAATTTTTTTGGCCAATGGATTAGATGATTTTACTATATGGGGTTTAATGCTCAAGAGAGAGAAACTCTATGTATAGATTGTGTGAAATGCAACTTAGACAACATTGAATTCGAGAGATTTATAGTTCATTTGTAGTCATTAGGAGAACGAGAGCTTAATGAATGCTAATTATTTGGTTCTAGATAGAGATACTGAAATCAAGTTTTTGAGTATATTATCCAATTTGACACTTGAGAGAGGTAATTGAATTAATTAAAAGGTTCTCGACTAATTAATCATAAGATTCACTTAATAATAAAATTAACACGAATTAATTATAGTAAAATTGATGCTCTAGTATTTTTATGTTACCCCAAGAATAGCTACCCAAGAGGGGGGTGAATTAAGTTTTAAAAACTTTTTCACAATTATGGGAATTTACTAGATTAAACGCATAAGTAAGTAAAACATGTACATAACAATGATAATAAATTTCAACAAAATATAAGAGCATTAATGTAAAGAGGTAGGGATAGAAAAATACAAACACGAACAATACACCTACGTCCACCGTTGTCGAGCAAAATCTTTGACTCGGTCTCTTCCACTATCACGACCGTCTTTTTGTTATGATTACTCTTTGTACAATCCAGTAAGTTTTTCTACCTGAGGCTCACCATGCCTTCTTACAACCGTCAATTTTATATGGAGATTGACTAACCAATGTAACCCGTCAATTTTACATGGAGATTGACAAACCCAAGATATCTTGCCAATTTTACACAGAGATTGACAAACCCAAAACAACCCCAAATTTAATAATTCACTTGGCTTATAATGATTGAAAATTTTTAAGCACTCTCTCTCAACTCCTAGAAATGAATAGATTACAATTTAAAGGAACTAGGAGATGATCAAGCACACAATAAGAATATTTAACAAGTTTGGCTTAATTATTAATCAAAAGCTCATAAAACACTTAGAGACTGATACAAGGTTGATTCTAGGTGTTCTTTAACAAGGTCATAAATAAGGCTATTTATAAGCAAATACTCGAAACTAGCTGTTTATGACCGTTTGAGGCGCCTTTTAATGGCTAGAAATATAGTCGTTAGAGATCGTAGTTGACCCCACTATGCATAGTGCGGTCGACCCCGGTGCTGGAAGACCAGCCCCCTTAGGTTGGTGCAATCAACTGTGTATGCCTAGGCGCCGTCGACGGCGCTTTTTCTAGTTTCCAGGGCGTACGTCTTTTGGTTTAGAAAGTTTTTTAAGTTTATAACTTAATCGAATTTAAAACTTTTTAAAACAAGTGCTAAGTCTTGAAAAATTAATTTAAGTTATGTAATTCCCATTTAAAAAACTGTTTTTCAAGACTTTTGAAAATCTTCAAGTTAGTTTTAAAACTTAAAATCATAATAAAAAATTTGAGCCAATTAAACTTGATAAATTTCTTGTGCATGCTCTAATATCATACAAGCTAAGAAATAAACTTAAACCTATTCTTCATGCTTATTGATGTCATTTCTTCAATCTTCAAGCTCTCGGTAAATTATCCGTCTTTGTTAATTTCTTTCGAGTCTTGATAGAAACTCTTTTTGATTTTCTTGAAATGCAATAATAAAAATACTAAATGGCTCTACACACTCAAGATAAATCTTTAGCCATTTATGACCGTCTGAGGCATATTTCTAACGGCTAGAAATATAGCCGTTGGAGACCGCATTCAACCCCACTATGCATAGTGTGGTCGACCCTGGTGCTAGTTGACCAGTCCCCCCAGGCTGGTGCAGTCAACCCCGTATGCCTACGCGTGGTCGACTGCGCTTCTTTTAGCTCCCTGGACACATGTCTTTTGGTTTAGAAAAGTTTTCAATTTTATAACTTAATCTAATTTAAAATGTTCTAAAACAAATGTTAAGCCTTGAAAATTACGTTTAAGTTATGTAATACCCATTTAAAAAACCGCATTTCAAGACTTTTAAAAATCTTCAAGTATTTTTAAAACTTAAAAATCATAATAAAACATTTAAGCCAATTGAACTTGATAAATTTCTTGTGCATGCTCTAATATCATACAAGCTAATAAATAAACTTAAATCTATTCTCCATGCTTATTGATATCATTTCTTCAATCTTCAGGCTCTTGTAGATTGTTCGTCTTCGTTAATTTATTCTGAGTCTTGATAAAAACTCCTTTTGATTTTCTTTCTAAGGTTTACTCATAGATTTCATTTTTTCGATTCTAATCGAGTGTGTGTGGAGAGCCCAACTAATTACTGCCCAAGCCTGCTTTTTGGTAGGAAAATTGTGGACTTTCACCTTGTTATCATAATTTTGAATAAATAGCGAGAGTTTGAGAGGTTGATGGGTTGTTTTCTCTTGTAATCATATTCTTTGTTATTGTGAAATTATGCAGTCGTTGAAAGTATATTTAACTCTCACTGAGCGATTACAAATCTTAAATATGCTCGTTTGTTTCTACTTTTCAATTTTATTGCTCTCGGTAATAAAGGGATAAAGATGTCCATTCTAATTTTGAACAAATAAATTTATAGAATCTTCAATCAGACACTCTGACCAGTCTGACGTATATAGCATTTTTCATTCGCAATGTAACATTCCTCATCCATCCATTTAAGTATGTAACATTTAGTTTATTCACTTGTAACACTTAATAAATATAGTTCAAGTAACATTTGAGGGTACATTTAAACAAGTTAAATACTACACTAAAAAGACAAACAATTTTACATTTGCAACGAAGGATACTACATAAACTGAGCTAATAAGGGTGACCGACTGACGGCTATTCCTGATTGATAAATGCTGCCATATTCTAATTTTTTTAAAAAAAAATCCATGACGATTTTTATAAATATAACAAGTTTAATTTTGTGGCAATATATTCTTCATACAACACAACAGATAGTGATCATTTTATAAGCTACAGTTTAAGATCGTTACCTCAATTGCACTGCAGGCCCATGACAAGCTACTGTTGTAAATGCTCTAGCAAATTTGAATCGCCAAGCTTGTAGGCTTGATAATGTCTTCCTTCAACTAGGTAACTGAAAGAGACACATTGGACATTCTCAATTTTCCAATTGATAATGCCTGAATTGGGTTGCAAACTGGGCACAAATTGTTTGTGAATGTCATAGGGGTTTAGACTTGTGAGGTTTTCCAGGTGTTGGATGTTAGAGGGTAGCTCCATCAATAATGGGCTTGGCCCAATGTTCAGCTGTTCAAGAAATTAAAATAAAAACAAAGGAGAAAAAGAGGTGGAAGCGTGTGCTGGGAAGAATGAGTTGGATGAGAAAAAGAAAAGAAAAAACAAAAAGAGAAAAAAGTGGTCAAGTTTGTGCAGGAAAAAAGCAAGTGTGTTGTCGGCAATAAAAAAAAGGGAGTTGGAAAGAAAAGAAGGTGTAAGCAAGTGTGGTGGAAAAAAAAAATAAAAAAATAAGAGTTGTCGGCAAGTTAAAAAAAAGGCTACACTAAACAAAAGAGGTTCAGTAACCATATGCTGTCAAGTCCGGCTAACTCAACGTACATTTCAACATGTTTAGTTTTGTATGCCACCAGTGTTTCTCTAGAAAATAACCATGACAGAAGAAAAAAACTTCATCCTTTGGAGAGACACCAAGTCCTGATATTGTCCAACCCATTCAGCCTAAAGGTCTTTTTAATGCTCGCATTATCCCCACAGAGACAGACAAATAACTAATGGAAATGCATATTGCTGAGCAAGAGAAACTCTCCTACATCATAAGCAAAACACCGCCAGCTGAGGAATCATCAACAGGATATGAGAAGTGGTATATTGAAAATCAGAAAATAAAAAGATGGTTACTCATATCCATGGCTCCATAAATTATGAAGCGTTATCTACGCATTCCCACAGCCCCAGAAAATTGGACTACTCCGTCAAGAGCCTTCTATGACAGAGCGATGAATTATAGGTTTTCCACTTGAATCAAAAGGCCTTTTCTTTTAAACAAAACGGAAGATCACGCTGTGAGTATTATGGAGAGTTGACCGAAATATTTTGGGAGCTTGATCATCGTGATAAGGTGGTCATGAAAGATCCATAAGGTGTTACATTATCCAGGAAATCTGTTGAAAGATTAAGAGTACACATTTTTCTTACTAGATTGGAAAGAGAATTCGGACAAGTTTGTGGGGAGATTCTACACAAAGACACCATTCTAGAATTAGAAAAGTGTTCCTCTCGAATTCGACGAGAGGCCATACGAAGGGTCACTCTAAAGAAAAAGGGAGAAGATTTTGAAACTTCTACCATGGGGGCTAGAAAACAACCTACTCAGAATCATCAAAATCAAAAGAAACTTATGGATAAGTCTTCTATCCAATGCATTCATTGCCAAAAAAAGGGTCATACCAAAGACCAATGCTTTGTAATTGTCGGATATCCTGTTTGGTGGGACACTCGAAAGAAGAACCTCAAGTGGGGATCTATAGCCACTGTTGCTGAAACAAATCTAGATGCAGATTTTGTTGAAAGCTCCTCAACATTGATTGCAACTTCTGACAATAAAGGCAAGGCTCAAACTTCTACACTTGGTGTTAATAGTACATGGATAATTGATTCTGCTACAACAGATCATATGAATTTTGATTCTAGACAAGTTTCACTATTAAAAACATCCTCAAAAAATTTTTTTCCACTGCCAAAGATACGTCAACCTCGTAAGGGAAGGATCTTTGTCTTTTTCTAATACATCAAAATTAGATTCGGTAGTAGTTGTTCCCTCATTAAATTATAGTCTTTTATCTATTTTTCAAATAACCACTGTCTTATCATGTGTTGTAATTTTTTGGCCCGGTTACTATGAATTTAAGGACATCCGAATAGGGTAAACGATTGGTTGTGGTATTAGGGGAGGGAACTTTACTACCTGGACTAGGCATGAACAAGCCCTAACAAATTTGCTCCAGCTTTAATCATAGACAGGTCCAGGGAAAATAAGAAATCAAATATTTGGTTATGGCATACACGTCTAGGTCATACATCTTTTGGTTTCCTAAAAAAAAAATTTCCAAATTTATTTATGAACCTTAATATTTCTAGTTTTAAGTGTGATGTTTGTGAACTAGCAAAAAAGCATTGGACGTCCTTGTCCTTTAATCTTGAATAGCAGTCCAGTTCCTTTTATGGTTATACACTTTGGTGTATGGGGTCCATCTAAAGTTCCTACCATTGGAGGGGCACTTTGGTTTGTTATATTTATTGATGACTAGAGTAAAATGACTTGGGTTTATTTGATGAAGTCTAAAAGTGAAGTGAACTCTTTGTTTTAAACGTTTCATATAATGGTTGGCACTCAAATCAATGCATGGATCCAAGTTCTACATAGTGACAATGGAGGCAAATACACGAGTTCATAACTTCAGCAGTATTTGAAATCACAAGGAACTATCTATCAAACTACTTATGTGGACACAACATAACAGAATGGTGTTGTTGAATGTAAAAATGACACTTATTAGAGGTTGTTTGCACATTATTGATTTAAACTTGCATGCCATTATGTACTGAGGAAAAGCACTTGCATCTATAACATATTTGATCAACCGGGTACCTTCTAGCTCTATTGGCTTCCAGACACCCTTTTAGGTTCTAAATAAAGCAATTGTTGCACCACCAATGCTAACTTACCTCCTTATGTTTTTGGTTGTATAACATTTGTACACCTACATCAACAAAATAAGTTAGCTCTACAAGTACTATGTTGTGTTTTTATAGGGTATGTTGTGCTTCAAAAGGGGTACCAGTGCTACCATACTCCATCAAAGAGACTGTACATCACCATAGATGTTGTTTCCCATGAAGACACTATGTACTTCTCCTCTGAGCTTGACTTTTAGGAGGAATATAACGAGGAAGAAATTCAGTCTTTCACATATGATTTTCCATCAGAGGAAGGTCAATTCATTGAGATGGTGAGTTATCAAGATGCAGGTATCAAGATTCAAAATGGTAACGATTCTCAAATTGAAACAAGTGAAGAGGAATCAAGATATCAAAGTGGTCATGAAGTCCAAGAAATTGAACCAATTACAACCTTATCAGAAAACGAGTCTCTTATATCACAAGATGTTGACATACCTGACCAATTGTTTGTAGAAGATGCTCCTCCTATAACAACAAATCTAGTCAAAAGAGTATTTCCCCTACATCAAAAGAAAGGTATTTTTAAACCCATCTATAAACCAAACCCCTCTAGTAAAGTCAAATACCCCATGAACCACTACGTGTCTAACCATCACTTGTCAGAATCAAATCAGTCTTTTGTAAATCAACTATCCACTAATCTATTCCTATTAGCGTGTAGGAGGCTTTGACTGGCCCAAGGTGGAAAGCTGCTATGAACGAGGAAATGAAGTGTTACGTCTCCTTACAGATATCACAGATGTCGTTACATTCATTCATGTTATCATTATTTAAGATAAGCTATTAAGATTGAAATCATAATTAATTAACATATTCCCAAGATCCATTATTTTCATTATTTTTTTAAACATTTATCAAAACTATTTATATGTATGTACTTTTCAAATAGTTTGCCAACACAATAATAATAAGACTATAATTTAAATAAAAATCAAAACAACTTTTGAAATCTGTCTGAACAGTTTGGTAGGCCGAACTTCCGACATCGGCAGGCCGAACGTGACCGACAGTCCAAACTTCAACCATCGGCAGGCCGTCTGAGGCTCTACAAAATCAAAGTTTTATAATACTTAGATCGGCAGGACGATACAGGGTATTTAGTAGGCCGATCATTGCATTAGCTGTCTGAACATTAATGATCGGCAAGCCAATCTACTGTCAAAATCAAAATAATTAAAACAAGTCCCAATATCTCAAAGTGCAAAAATTAAACATTCAAAGTAATAAAAACATAATTCATATATTTTAAACTTCCTTCTCGGTGTCTTCCATTTTCAATCCATCATGCATAACTCTTTCTCAGCGTCTTCCATTTTCAATCCATCGTGCATAACTCACACGCCTGCCCTTGCCCTCCATATATTCCATGATCTTTTTACCTCTATGTGCAACACAATTATAAACTAAGTAAGCAAAAGCTTAGTAAATATACTTCCTATTTCACAACCAACAACATTTTGTGAACATTCTTTATGCAACATCACATTCATAATCATCATAAACATAATGGTGCACTCGGCACAGTTTCAAATAGAACATATATTTAGTTACATTGTCCATATTAAAACTTTGTTCATTTTATCTTTAAGAGCCTAAGTGTTGCACCATTTTCATCATCGTAGGCACGTCGTCATGAGAGGAGAGGGGTAGCTAATCCCAAACCAGATATGACATCATAAACATAAACATAACATAAACATAAGTGTGCAATACTTATTTAGGTGATACTTATATATATATATATATATATATATATACTTTTATACTTTAAAATACGTCATCATCAAAACATGCATAACATTTTTATACGTCAAAACTCTCATAATGAAACCATATATAATCACCATGGATATTATCATAAAACCATCATGAACATAGATTTTAAACTTTTCATGAACTTCATCATATTGTAGGTGAGAATGTACCTACTTGACTTGCTTACTTAAACCTTACTTAGGTGACTTGCCGTGGTATCGATATGCCCACTTCTTGGGGTGCGTTCATGTCTTACATTCATATACAAATTGAAAAATTAACTTTTATCCTCATGAAATCATCTAATACTATAAGACATCATTCATACTTTGATCTCAAGAAAATACAAGGAAAACAATTACACATTACAGTCTTATAACATTCATGCAAAATCTGGAATATTAAAAATCTACCTAACCATTAAGGCTTTACAACTCAATATCTCACAATTCACATATGATAAAGGTGTGAAACTTTGTAGGGACATTACTAACATATATATAAATTACTTTAATTTTTCTTTAGTCACAATAATTCCATTGAACAATTAAAATAAGTCACAAAACAAACCACACAAAAACTGCTAGCAACAACAAAATAGTGAGCAGTCCTTACTATCATTCATACAATAAATTATTTATATCCTAAAATAATTTCATAAAAATCCTACATATAATAGACACCTAAAACTATAACATATTTAAAATTGGGCTTCAAATAAAATCAGAATATATCAAAACATATATTTGAAAATCAGTGATAAAACTAACCTTAGGTTTGAAAAGTAGTGAGCATTCTTTGGTAAACATTTTCAAACAAATAATATTAAAATTACTTTGACTCCAAAATTTTTTAAGGCAACCTATTAACATGTAAATACAATACCACAAAAAGTTTCATCGTCAAACAAATTTGTTTAGTCTTACAAAAACGTCACAGAACAAGAAATCCAAAAATTCATTGATAGAACAGCCATAGGACCTAGTCTTAAAGAAAATTCAATAATGCATAAAATATCTATCACATCATCATGAGACTTTCCAGTTCAACATTTAATATATACATGATATAACTACCAAATTTCGTGCAAAATAACATTCATTTGCCCTATAAACAAAAACTATATTTTTGCGCAACATAACCAATCAGCAACAGTTTTTTATGAGTGGTAGAGACTTAAAATTTAATATCTCAACGTAGAGAACTCCAAATGGCGTGAAATTTTGAGGAATATCATGCAACACATACATGAATATCATATTAAAATTTCAGAGCAAAAGGAAATTCTTAGACAAAAATAAAGCGTTAGATTAAAGGGGGAAAATATATTTCAGAAGTAAACCGAGAACGAATTCTTACCTCAAAATAATTCTTCTCACATTTCCTTTGAATTTGCCCAAGAGAAACAATATTTCATTCAAATATTTACAGGAGAATTGGGGGAGAGAAGGGGTGAAAAAGTGATGAAGACAGAGAGAAAGTGTCTAAGATAATTTAAAGAGAGAGAGAAGGAGCGTGTGATAGAAAGAGAGTGAAATTAACGTGAATGAAAATAATGCAAGGGGTCAATATTCTCTATTATGTCAGTACTTCCTGACTAAAATTGAGGCAAATCACGTGGGGAATAGATAGGATTAGGAAAGTCAACTAATTTAGTTCTACTTACCATATTTCAACCTTCAAAATAGGAAACCATATCAAATAATTCAATCATCTATAAAAGTCAAATTATTCCAACACATAAAATAAGGAAATAGACCAAAATCAAGCTAATCATTTAGCACATCTCATCCAATCACAATAATCACCAATGCCACTAATTGTCTACTGATTTCTCGTCAGCAGACTTCAGCCTGCCGACGGATTACTTCAACCTGTCAAATTCGAGAGGTCCAGCTTGTCGATTTCATTGGCTTGCCGTCCCTCGAGGGATGATTCGACCTACTAAACTTAAAGGATCGGCCTACTGAACTGCCGTATACACTCAAATATAATAAAACATTAATTGATTGCTAAATAATTATCAAGCATACAACATAAATAACATGAACATCTTGAGCACATCAATTTCACGTGACTGTCACTTATCATAATACTCAAAATAAAATAGTCAGTAACATTATATCATAAGGAAAAATTACTTAATGTCGTGACTTATTTAACATAATTTATTATATGAAAATTAACGGGTGTTACATGAAGTCCCTTGAAAAGAACGAAACAAGGGAACTTGTTGATCTTCCACCAAGGAAGAAACTAGTATGATGTCAATATATTTACACTATGAAGTACAAGGTAGATGGTACCATTGAATGCTTCAAGGCAAGGCTAGTGGCAAATGGATACACTTAGATTATATAGATATATTTGCACCTGTAGCAAGAATAAACACAGTGCATGTCCTACAATCTTTAGCTACAAATTTGGATTGTCCATTACAACAATTCAACGTAAAAAATGCATTTCTATATGGGGACTTGTCTAAAGAAGTTTACATGGAAGTTCCACCTGGATGCACGATACCTAAAAAACATAGTCAAAAGGTGTGTAAACTGAGGAAATCTTTATATGGATTGAAGCAGTCTCCAAGAGGGAGATTCACAAAATCAATGATAGACCTTTGCTCTCATCAAAGCAATTCAGATTATATACTCTTCCTAAAGAAACAAGAAGTTAAAATCTCTGCTCTCATTGTATATTTAGGAAAATGACGAGGAAGAAAGGGAAGCTCTTCAGAGGTATCTTTTAAAAGAATTTGAGATGAAGGATTTGGGACCTTTGAAGTACTTTCTTGGAATTAAAGTCTTTTGGTCTAAGAAAGGAATCTTTTTATCCCAAAGAAAGTATACCTTGGATTTATTACAAGAAGCTGGTATGTCAACATGTCAACTAGCTGATACCCGAGTAGAAGAAAGGCTAAAGTTATGTATTAGGCCTGATCATGTTCCGGTGGATAAAAGAAGTTACTAATGACTTATTAAAAGATTGATGAATTTGGCCCACACAAGACCAGGTCTTACCTATGCATTGAGTATTGTCAACAAGTTTATGTATAATCTTAGAGAGCCACACATGAAAGAAGTAATACGTATTTTATGGTATCTGAAGTCTGCACTAGGAAAAGGAATTTTATTTTACCAAAAGTACAGACTTTTAGAGTATAAATGTGTATACTAATGCTAACTGAGCTAGAGCAATTGATGATAGACATTCTACTTCAAGTTACTTCATCTTCGTAGAAGGTAATCTTGTCATATAAAGAAGCAAGAAACAACACGTTATTGCTTAATCTAGTGCAGAAGCTGAATACTGAGCCATGGCTCTTGAGCTTTGTGAAGCATTGTGGTTGAAGTTTCTTTTACAAGATTTAGGTTATCCACCTCAACTTCCAATTCAAATATATTGTGACGATAGAGCTGCATATGATATTATTCATAATCCAGTTCAACATGATCACATAAAGTATGTAGAGGTAGACAGGTTCTTGATTAAGGAGGAATTTTTTATTTAAGAATTGTGGAATTTTCGTAGATCTGGTCATAAGGTCAGCTTGCTGATATCCTCACAAAAGCCTTCTCAAGTCGAATCTTCAAAAATTTTCTGGTCAAGCTGGGCAAGCGGAATATCTATGCAACAGATTAAGGGGAAGTGTTGAAGAATTCAACAATAGCAAGCTTGCTGACAGCTTAGCCTCCATCCTTGACTTGTGGGTTTTTTTTTTTTTTGGTCTAGACTCGTGCTTCCATTATTGAACACCTACTCCTCAGTGATTTATGCTATTAGCTGTACAAGTACTTATTGTTCTTTTTTTCTTGCTATATAAAGAATGTTGTAAACATTGAAAATCAAGAAATAAAAAACACATACATTTTTTTCACTTTCCAAGTACTTCATTTTCTCGATGGTTGCGAATACAAACCTTCCAGTTTATGTCGTCAACTTTGAAATAGTCACTAACCTCAACTGCTTCAAGTTCTCAGATTCTTTTATGGCGGCGAGTCTCTCAAGGCTTGCTTCCACGGTAACAAGTGTCTGTAAGTCCCCAAGATTACCAATCCCTTCGCATATACTCACTCCACGACCTCCATTTAAAGCATATATTCCACCATTTAAAATTATATTTGAACCGAAAATAGGATGGGCTTCATTGGGTTATCAAAATTACTGTCTTATCACAAGAATCAGCCAAAAGGCGTCGCAAATGTCAAAGCTTGTTGATCTTTCTAGGTAGCTTGTGAACCAAGGTATTTCAAATATCTAATATTTTTAGGTTTTTCAACCTCTTTCAAACATAAGTAGTTTAAGTGAAATTGGCAGATGATCAAGTTGAACGCTGTCAAAATCCAACACCTTTAAAAGCTTGAATTTTTCAAACATAGTTACTAGAGCAGAGGTGGTCAACTTTTTGACATTATGGAACAAAATAGAACGGACCTTGGAATCTGTTGCAGTCTCAAAAATGTTCACTTTATTGCTGCCAATTGATAGACGATGTGTTTTTCCCATGAATGTTGAGTTCTTCTCATCCAAGATTGAGAAAAACCTAGCTCTCTAGCCTTTGACAAGATAATCTCAGGCATCAGATCATGAACTTGGCAATATCTATACCCTTAATTGCGTCTTCATGTTGTGTGATTGAGATACATCTATCCAGGACCGACAATCAGAGTGTTCTTTCACCACTTCGTTGTCGTACAGTTTTCTGGCAAGAGTTGTCTTACCGATTCCGCCTGTGCTTACCAATGAAATCACCAAGCGCCAAGATGTCTCTTGAACCAAGAATCTTGTCAGATAAACTTGAATGGAAACAATACCTGCAAGTTCTGATTCCTCGATGAAAAGTGAACCCAATCAAGGATCAACATTCCTTTCCATGTTTGTAGCATTTCCACTCAATTGTTGTTGTAAGGAATTAAAGCCATATCTTTCGCCTTTATCCTTCATTTCACGCAGACATTCCTTGATGTTCTGAATTTCAGAAGCTATGTCATAGCACGATTTCAAAGCTTTGAGAGTGTGACTTATTTTATGGAGAAAACCAATGAATCCACGTTTATGGTAACTATGTGCCACACGAAGAAGGTATTCATCCATGACATCTTCGACGTGATAGGGTTCCTCCCTTACTTGTTTCATCCAAGTTTTGATGCCATTTCTCATCTCAGCTCTCGCCTCTGCCTCTTCGAGGAAACACTTAATGGTCTCCAGTTCGTCTGTCAGACCCTTCACTTCTCTGCGGACGTGTTTGAACAAGTTTGCTTCTTCAAAAGGCAGTTGAACCAACTTATCAATTACAGGTTTCACCACGGCAATAACAGGAGACTCTGCCATTTTCTTTTTTGCGTCTTGATCAACCAAACAATATTTTGCTTTATATATACATATCTATTTCAACAAAATGAAATAATTATTTACAAAGGTTGAAAGTAGTACCGTTCCAGAATATGCCTCTAACGTTTACTCTTGACTCTATTGCTAATTGTATTCTTCAGTTTCACTGTTTTCCTTTTGTTTTTTGGGGTGATATCAACTTCTCTTTCCTTCCTTCCATATATTGGAGGAGTTTTTGTTTCAGAAGTTAGTTTATTACATGTTTTTGTTTCATCATCGAAAGGAAGATCTTATCTGTTGAACGGGAGTGGCAACTTAGGTTCATGACTAGATCAAAGGGGATAAGAGCATAAAAAATTAGACAAATCTTTTACCAAAGTGAGTTATGAAACCAAAACAGTGAGTTATTTATTAATGCATACTTGGAATCTGAAGTCTACAACTATATTTTAGTTGTTTCTTAAGGAAGAAGTAATGTGAAAAGCACCATTAGACAAAAACAATTTAGTTCAAATTTGGCAACTAGAATACCGAGTCCAAGGGTCAAGCATGTTAAATGCCACTTGCTTTAGATGTCTGGTACATGTCAGCATGAGCTACTTACTTGAAGGAATATTTTTAGGAAAAAACAATTCTTAAAGTTGTTAACACTTTGATCCATATAGCTGTGAATGTTGTTGGGGTTACCAGAAGCGTTACCTCTCAACTTTGTTGATTTGGCACATTAGTCTCTAAATGAAAGTCCTTTTTTTTAACGTTTTGTGTATATGTGTGTTTTCTTCTTTTCCCTTTGAAAAGTGTCCCATTTTGCAGGAATAATTTGTTTGTCATAACACAGAAGCCTAAGTAAAGAAAAGGTTGCTTGCTACAGAAATGAGGAAGACGACTTGATTATCAGTAAAATCAAAATTTTGAAAAGGTGAAGCAGAACTTAATCTCTGTGCAAGGTGAACAAACAAAGTTTCTAATTGCTAAACAATATTAGGATGGGACTGCATTATAATTTCGTGTCATACATGAGATTCCAAGAAGCTCGTGTTTTTAGAAAAACTAAGAGAAATTGAGAGTGAAAAGGTAAGAAAACATCACTAATAATTAGAAAAAAAGAAAAAGATTTTGCTTTGTTTGGCAAAGTCGTCACAACTTATTAGTTCTAACAGCTACAGTTTAAAGCAAAAGTATGCTCAGTGTAAAGCTCTTAGACGCTACAGTATTTTGGTTCAAATTGCATTCTAAACACATTATTTATTATACCCTGCTAAAGGAAACCACATTACTCAACTGAATAAATGAAGTAGATGAATGTGGAGATTCAAAACTAAACCGTTCCAAAATACAAGAGAGTTTCGTACAAGAACCATAAAACTGTAAAGAGATATAATATGGCTTTTCAAAACTGAAATTTTCAGTTACAGAATGTAGGAAGTCTGATCCTTACTGAAGACCAAAGGCTTAAGAAGGCAGGACAGTTTCACCTTTGCAAAATGCTACACCGAGTTTGAAACACAAACCTATAAGGCATCAAACATATCTCCTTCATGTTTATACCATGACCAGATAAATGGTACATGTTTCACTTTCCAAAAACATTGGTCTCCATCTGGTTGCATTGCAAGCACGAATTCCATTGGCATATCGGAGATTTCAATGACTTTGAGGCTCGTTGAGTGTCGAATGTTGGACAGAGCTTCCTTAAGTTGTGGACAAGTTCCAATCCTTAGCTCTTCAAGAAGAGGCAATGATCCTCTGCCTATTTTGATTGCTCTTAGTTCGTACAAGTCACACAGCTCGAGCAATTTTAGCTTCTGAAATCCGCCTTCCTCAATGTGAATTTCCTCTCCATCATATGCCTTGTAGAGATAAAGATACTCTAAACTAGGCAAACTTTGGAGGCATCTCAAAGGATCATTACTTAATCTTGCGAAAGATAAGGCCAACATGCGTAGATTGGAAAGTTCCAAAATCCAGTCAGAAATTTTTGGCAATCTGCCTATCAAGCTGAGATGGCTTAGAGAACGAGGCGGAGATGAAATCACTTGTATATCTAGAATCTCAGCTTCAGAATTTGACACCAAAATTAAACGTTCAAGGTGATTCATTCTCTCAATAGAAGCACAAAGAGTCCTTCCAAGCTCTGCGGACAACTTGAAAACGCCTAAAGTCCTCAATTGCCTCACGTTCCTAGCTCTTTAATAAGGCCAATTCCATCATTGTGTACTTCAACATTTAGGAGAGTTTGTAGCTCACCCAGGCAACCAATTCCTTCGTGCATCCTCAAGCCTTGGAGTGCATCAAAACAAAATCCAAGTATGTGATTGAAATAAAGGCTGTAAATGTGCCGTAGGTTTCGAAGCTTATTGATCTCGGTTGGGAGCTCTCGCACTGGGGTATTAATGAGATGCAACACTTGTAAATTTTGGAGTTTACCTATGCACTTTGGAAGTCTCTTTACTTTCGTATTCCTCAAGCTTAAGGACCTCAGGTGAAACAAATTCCCTAATCCTTTGGGAAGATGTTCGATTGGAATATCTGTAAGATGCAACACCTTCAGAAGCTTGCATTTTTCGAAAAAACTATCCGTAAAAAAGTTTGTTGGTTGACCATCATTATTAAAAAGTAAAATCGTACGAACTCCTGCGACTTCATTGACCTTCATACAATCTTTTTCACAATTGTAGATTGATAAGCGACGACACTTTCCTTTAACAATCGGCATTTTTTCATCCACAATGTGATAGAAATTTAATTCGTCGGCTCTTGATAGAATTGTGTCACGCATCAGATCATGGATTTGGCAAAATCTGTCCGATCCAGCACAAAGCAATCCTTGCGGTTGAACCAAGTTTCTTTGGATGAGTTCAGTTAGGTACTCTTCAGCAACTTGTTCCAACGTCTTAAAACTCCTTTCCTTGATAAAACCCTCAGCAATCCAATGTCTATACAATGTTGTCTCGGTAATTAAACGACCTTTTGGAAAGATGCCAAAATATAAGAAGCAAGGTTTAAGATAGTAAGGTAGGTTTTTATAACTGAGAGAGAGAATTTTTGAAATGCTTGAAAGGTGTGGATTCGTCTCCAACTGACTGTTAAGAGTGTCATACAATTTTTGCCATTCAGACACAATTTTTTCTTTAGTTGACAATAGACCGGCCACCGCCGAAATCACAAGTGGTAAACCTTGGCATTTTCTAACAATCTCAAGAGACAATGTCTCCAACTCTTGGGGACAATGCCCCTCAAGTTCAAATCGGAATGCTTTTTTACAAAATAGTTGAAAAGCCATGTCTTGAGACAAAGGCGATAGCTTTTGGACAAGATGACGAGAGTCTTCTTGACAAGAAGCTGTTGCCATATCATTACGTGTTGTGACAATTATCCTACTGCCTCTGTCATTACAAGGCAACGCATGTTTTATAACTCCCCAAAAATCTACTTGCCAAACATCATCAAAAACAATCACATACCTCTTTGTTTCCAAAAATTTCCTTAGGCCACCAATTAACTCTTCAATTACATCGATTTTCAGTTCTGGACAGAGTTGCATTGCCATTGTTCCCAGGATCTTTTCCAAGCTATGTGATTGAGACACAGTCACCCATGCACGACAATCAAAATGCGCTTTAACAACTTTTGTGTCGTAGACTTTCCTAGCAAGAGTAGTTTTACCAATCCCAGCCATGCCTAACAATGAGATCACCGTGCGAGTTGACTCTCCTTCTACCAACCTTGTTGTCAATTCATCACGAGTGCAGTGAATGTCCAAAAATTCATCATCTGCAATGAACAAGGAACCCAACCGAATTCCACAGTGCTCAACTTCAGTTGCTCTACTACTTGATTCTGGTGCCAATGAATTGAAGCCATACCTTTCACCTCGATCCTTGATTTCACGCAGAGATGCTTTGATCTCTTTGATTTCAGAAACAAAGCTATAACGCGGCTTCAAGGCTTTAAACATGCGAACTGTTCTTTGAAGCAAGCCTGTAAAACCACTCGAGTGACAGTGTTGTGACACATGCAGGAGATATAAATCAATGACATCCTCTATGTGATAGGCTTCTTCTCTTACTTGTTTCAACCACACCTTTACGCCGTCCCTCATGTCTTCCTTCTCGGACCTTTCCTCTGCATCTTTGAGAAAACACTGGACGCATTCCAACTCGTCTTTTAGGGTCTTCACTTCTCTACGGAGGCGCTTGAAGGAGCCTGCTTCTTTCATTAGCAGCTGCAGCAACATGTCCAAAACCGGGGTCACCACAGCTAGAATCTCTGCCATTTTTTTCTCTGCTTCACAATCAAAATATCTAGCTAAGTGGAGTGGAAAAAGAAATGGCTCAGTAAGTGGTGTAAAAATGGATTTGAAGACATTATGGACTAGAATTTTTTTTAACTATATCACCTGATCACATTTTTCCAACTTCCTAAGTTCCTTTTCCAAACTTGTGCGTCAAGGAAACAAGCCAAATTTGACTTGACCGACTTGTGGAAGCTGATTTAGTGGTCCAACTGGTGGTGCTCTTTGGTGAAATGAAATTATTTTTCTGTCTGTTTGTGTTTTGTATAAAAATTTGACTCGTAGACGAAATTAATGATTTTGATTATAATTATCTTTTCGATTTTTATTTCAAACCTATTGGAATTTCAGCATACCACATGCTGTATAGATAAGCATGGCCTTAAACTAATTAGTTAAAAACACTATAATATAAAAGCTTTATGCTATGAGAGCTTTATACAGTAGATTTTGAACGGAGAATGCCAAACACAGTATCAGAAGTTTTGTCAATTGACTAATATAGTCAAAATAGCTAGACCAGGGACAAATAAGCAGTTCAGGCGTTATATTCAAGTATTAAAAAAAACACTAAATAGTAACAATAATACTTAGAATAATAAAAATATGCTAGGAAAATCTAACATAAATAAGAAATTAAACAGAAGTATTTTTTTACCCTTCATACTGGGGGCCTACGTAAGCTTTTTATTTTAAAAGGATTTTTTTTTTGTGTGCATTATTAACACAAACAACGCAAATTAAATGAGATTGCTTTCTAAAAGCAAGTTACATGATTGGCTTAAACATGTTTTGCTCCTCATCAGCACAGTCCAGCTTACTCAAGTACAAGATCACAACGTCCATATGCATGTCAAATCTCCATTATCGAAACACCAAACACTCTAAAAAACTGAATTTTTAGCTACAATAATATTTAGCAAAATTTCTAGTCACTATTTTGTGTGATTAACTCCATGACTAAAAACTTTATGGCTAAAAATTTCAATCACATTAAAAATTCAATTAAAGCTACGACTAAATGCATCTAAGTGACAATAATATTTTATTGTGACTAAAAATTATTACGACTAAAAGCCTAGATTTTTGCAGTGAAACAAACAAGTTTATTGAGAGAAATATGATCACCTAGCACAGACGCACATTACAGAAACAATTGATCTTTGATTAATAATTTCAAACCTCAATGCCCTTCTAAGTCAGGTGGAAAAAGAAATGGTTCCCAGAGTGGTGTACAAAAGGCTTATGGTTAGAATTTAATAGAATGAAGTTCTCAAAATTGCTAGTTTTAACATATTTTAAACTTTTTTTTTTTTATTTTGTTTACCAAACGATAATTCAAGTTGGAGGTATAAGTTGAAACGGTGGGAACTTATTCTCAAACGCCACCTATGGTTCAAGACCCGTCAGTTTCTTACCTAATATTTGACACCTACCGTGTGGGCTAAGATTGTTTGACTTTTTCTGCAACTTTTCCAGCTTCCTAGGCTCCGTTTTCAAAATTGTGCCACTTTGATTGTCTCATGAGTGGTGAGGAAAAAAGCCAAATTTTTTACTTGACCGACTTGTGGAAATTCCACTGGTCCAACTGGTAGTCCCTATTTGGTGAAATTAGAAGTTTTGGTACGTTCAATTGACTAGCAAGGTTAAATTGCTAGACCAAGGATAATCAAGCAGTTGTAGCATTATATTCAAGTATAAAAGTCTAAATAAGTGGTAATAATAAAAGGAAAATGGGTTAGGAAAACTTGACATAAATATTTGACAGCTGCAGTGTGAACTACAATTTTTTCATGTTACTGCAAGTCTTTCCAACTTTCTTGTTGAGAAAAACAAGCCAAATTTTGGACTTGACTGGCTTCTGGTAGGTCTAGTGGTCCAACCGGTGGTCCTTTTTGGTGCATTTACGTTTCTATTTGTCTGCATTCTTTATGAAATATTTCAGTCCCACATGAAATGGATGTTTTTAATCACAATTATCTACTCCTTAATTCAAAGCTAATAGATTTTTCTTCTTTTTTTTTTTTTAAGAACTGGAAAGCTAATAGAGTTACAAGATACCATATGATGTATGGGTTTTTTTTTTGGGTACTTGCAGGTGACTAGTGTAGTCAAATAGCTAGACCAATGACAAATAAGCAATTAAAGCATTATTTTCAAATAAGAATATAGTAATATGCTAGGAAAACCGGACATATAGATATGAAAATATACAGAAGGTTTTCTTACCCCTAACACACTGGGGGGCCGAAGCAAGTTATCAATATATTTGTTTATATGTACATATATATATATATATATATATATATATTTGGTAAATTTCATGAATTCCCTTTAAATTATGTCACTTGTATTAATATATCCTTGAGCTTTAAAATGTATATACAATGGCCCTTAAAGTATAATATTTCTCCAAATTCACCCCAAACTTTGAACATTTTATTTTTTGGATAGAATTATTGAATTTTCATTTGATTTAAGATTAGATATGATACTTAGGGGTGTAACGCCCCTATATAGGGGTTAGCAATATTGAATAAAATAAAATAAAGTTAAATTCAATATTATTTAAATCAATTAAACAATGCCCATGGGTCTTTAAACAAAAATAAGAAAAATAAAAATAAAATAAACGTTTAAAATATAAACCATAGTTTTTAGTGTAGCATCAAATATTTAAAATACAGTCATCATCACTATAGTACAATTCCCAAATAACTTAACACAGTCATCATATAAATAATACAAATCTTACATGTTCTAGATGAGTTATAAATAAACAAGATCTTCTAACACGAAAATAGTAGTGTTGTTGCCTATTCCTCGTCAAATATGTTGCATTGAGTTCCACCTAAGAGATGTAAATATAATAGGGATAAGCATCGACATGCCCAGTAGGAAAAAACCATTACTCACCTTAAGGTTTCATTCATTACCCTAATAAAACTGCATAGTTAGTTAATTTACATTTTATTCTAGATTATGAGGTTTATTATGATCATATTCCGTGAATACTACAGTAAATCATTACCTAGTTTCACACTTATACACATATACAAATATTACCATTCATCATTGTTCCTAGGTATCCATGTTAAATAGAGTATCACTCAACTCATCAGAACCCAAATGGTCGTGCTTGGCCACCCTCCAAACATTCCAAGGGTGTTCCGTTAAGGAGACATTTGTAACACCCGCTTAATTTTATGTAACGGATTATGTTATAAAAATGATGACGTTAAATGTTATATTTATAATATGTGTTATGATATATGATAGATGGTACTAACCATTTTATTCTAAGTGTTATGACAGGTGATGCTCGTGTGGAATTGATGTGCTCAAATGTCCATGTCATTAATGTTATATGTTTAATTATATTTTTATTGATAATTAAATGTTATGAATGATTTTTGTATTTAAGGGCAGATCGGCAGGCCGGACTATTCAATTCGGCAGGCCGAAATGATCCCCTTCGAACGGCAAGCCGATGAGATATCATCGGTAGGCCGGACTTCAGAGATCGGCAGGCCGAAGAGATAGATCGGCAGGTCGATGACAGCTGACAAGTAGTCAGCAGAAATTTCACAAAAATTGTGATAAGGTTGAATTTGTGATAAGTATAATTTATTTTGATAATTAACATAATTATGGGATAATTTGTTTAATTTTGGTAATGAAGCATTTGACTTTTGATTAATTTGAATTAATGGATAAAGTTTTCCCGTTTTACAAAGGCAAAATATGGCAACTTGAACCGTTCTTGAAAGTTTTGATTTTTTCTCTCTCAATTTTATCCTATCACATGACTTAGGCCTTACAATTAATCAGAAAATTCTGATTTGTATTAAGAGGATAAGTTTTTCCTTATTTTTGAATTTCGTTTTCACGATAGCAAAAATTTCTCTCAGATATTTTTTTTTCTTTCTTTTCTCTATCACTCTCTCTCTCTTTTCTTCACGATTCTTCCTTCTTCTCCCTTTCAAATTTCCCCTGCTATTATTTGTTAAAAATATCGTAATTCCTTTGGCGTTAATTCAAGGAGTTTTGAAGAAAATCGTTTGAGGTAAAGGCTTTTTTTTTTTTTTGGTATTTCTTCTCATTATTCCAACTATACTACCTCTGTCTAGGAATTTTGTTTTGCTCTAAATTTTTAATATGTTATGTATGCATGAGTTATGTGATTTTTCCCCAAGTCTCATGTTATTTTGATTTTTCTATGAAAAGTTATGAATTTTCTTCTCTCCATCAGTCACAGTAATTTATTGCTGATCGGTTGTGTTGTACAAATGTAAGGATGTTGTTCTTATTGCAAATGAATGTTGTTGTGCACGAAATTTGGTAAATATGTTCATGTATATGTTAAATTATGGACTAGAAAGTTTGGTAATTATTTGATGAATATTTCATGTGTTATAGAATTTTTATTAAGACTAGGTTATGTGATTACTTTATCTGTGAAATTACTAGATTCTTGTTATGTGATTTTTTTTATAATTAAATGATTTTATTTAGTGATGAGAATTTTTGTACTACTGTAATTATATGTTAATATGATGTTATATGAATTTTGAGGTTTAAATACATTTATTTTAATTGTTTAAGAATAATTATTGCAAGTAATTCATTGACTGATCTGTTTATAGTTGTTTTTGCCTATGAATTCAAACACCTGTTTTGGATTGTACGAAATTTATTATAAGGTAATTTTTGGTTATGATGAAGTTTTTAGTGTTTATTGCATGCAGGATTTTTATAGAATTATTTTGGGATGTTAATAATTTATTATGTGGATGTTTGTAGGGAATGCTCACTGATTTGTTATTGCTGGCAATTTTGAAAGTGAATGCTATGTGATTTATTTTAAATATTAAATAGAATTTTTATGACTAATGAAAAATCATGATAATTATTTATATGATATCTTTATCCCTGCCAAATATGGTGCTCAAATTATGTGTGTATGTTAAGTTATTAAATGTTAAATTTATGGAGGTCAGAAATATAAAAGTGTTGTTTAATGTTTTATGGTTAATGAAAAACGCGTGTATGATGTTTTTATGAAATGGTTATTATGGATGCGATGTTATGGTAATTAATTCATTAAATAAATGTTAATTACCATTTTATGAATGTATGACATGAACACATTGAGAAGTGAGTACATCAAGACCGTGGTGTTGTCACCTACAAAAGTAAGGTTAAGTAAGCTCATTGAGGTAAGCACATTCTCACCTGCAATATGATATGTTTATGAAAAGTATATTTATGAAAAGTATGAGTTTATGAAAAGGTTTGAAATCTATGTTCATGATCATGGTTTTATGATGATTTTCTCATGATGATTTTTCATGAAGTATTATTATGAAAGCTTATGCATGTTTTGGATGATAACGTTTTTTTCAAAGTATGAAAGTATAAGTATGTATATATGTATCACCTAAATAAGTGTTGCACACCCAATGAAATGTTAAGTTATGTTATGTTATGTTATATGTCATGTTTGGTTTGGGATTAGCTACCTCTCTCCTCTCATGACGGCGCGCCTATAATGATGATGTTATGGTGCAACACTTGGGCCCTTAAGATAAAATGAATAAGTTTTAATATGGATGATGTAATGAAAGATATGTTCCTATGAAAATGTGCCTAGTGCACTATTATGATGATGATAATGATGAA
>CAMOHE010054422.1:37821-100458 GCA_946598075.1 Artocarpus hirsutus | reverse complement strand
ATATCACGCGCAGAGTGTTTGTTTTAACTGGTAAAGAAAAAAGCACTGAATAGTACTATTATTTTTAGAGAACAAATAATACTAATTTTCATGATAACTATTAGGATGACATTGATATGAATGCTAATACATCATTATTTACTAGGACTTCACAAATAAAAAAATAAGGATAACTAACTCGGATGATATTCCGTTTGGTTTATAGATTCGAGTAAAAAACTTGAATGAAGATTTAAATTTTTGTGAGAGAAAATACTATAGTAAAATGATTCGAACCGTGATTCGAACCAACGAACCAAACAGGCTCACAGGTGAGTGGTTATTTCAACCTTTTATGTTGAGTAAATTGCACTGTTGTATTTAGAACTATTTATTTTTTACATAATATATCTTGAACTTTTAATTTTGACAAAACGCAACTTAAATTTTAAAATTCACAATTAAGATTCAATTAAAACCTACAATTTTACCTATCAATCCGATTACCTGCACTAGTTATTTTGAGGCATGAGTTTAGGGTCCTCATCCAAACCTGTCTTGCTTTAATTTTTATTTATTTAAAAATATCATGATATACTTATTAGATTGACATGTCGTAATATATCGTAGTAGTACTTAGATTTTTATTTATTTATTTATTATTCATTAAGTGATTATTATTTTTTATGGGAACTTTTAAGTTTACATAATTGACGACTTGAAGCCAAATATGCCCAAATCCCAATAATTAAATATAGAGATAAATTTATGAATAGTTTTTGAATTTTTTTCTCTCACTAAAATTAGTTTATGTACCTAATTTTGTTTCATAAATAGTCTTTGAACTTAAAAAGTTTATCATGGATTGTCATTCTGTTAAATTTTAGATTAAAAAAGGCAACTTTTTCTCATAAATGGTTCATAAATTATCTTCTCTCTCTATATGTAGTTTCTATGCTAAAACTTGTACTAAAAAAAAAAAGCTAAAATTAGTTATATTGTTAAATAAATATATAAAAACATTAATTATGTAAAATTGTGTCAAATTTGTAGTCCCTAAACTTAAAAAAAATGCCTAAATCAATTTTTTTTTTGGCTACACATGTTTAATATTTTTTATCTAGTTATTCAAATATATAGCTTTGATAATTTTTTTAAATGAGCATATTTTACCTTCTATATTAATAAATATCCCCAAATTATTTTTATATCTCATATTATAGATTTATAAATTTATAAATATCTTTTGTATTACACCTATTTTAACCAATTTATATTCCTACTAATCTATCAATTTTGTTTTGTTTAGTTTTTTGTTTTTGTTTTAATTTTCTTAGTAAAATATTAAATTCGTATGAAAAGTAAAAATTACCAACATTGATTTTTTGTAAAAATTAAACTAAACAAAACTTTGATACCTAACACATTCAAAATTCAACTAAGACAACACTTGCATATACGTTGATCACTATTGGGGTATGATTTAGTCGAGCCTAAATTGTTCATTAAGGCCCAAAGTGGGAAATTAGGACCTTAGATCGGGACCAATCGAGCCCAATTTTTGTGTTCGATTTAAGGCTATCTGGTAAAGGAAGTATCATTTGACCAGCGCTTAAGTAGTTCAAGATTGAGATTGATTCGATTAGATCGATTGATTCAGTCGATTGGTCGCGATTCCTATATTAACATCCTTTGTTGATGCAGGTTTGGTTCTAAGTATTGATTCGACGGATTGATATGTACAACCTGACAGTTATAGGAGGAAGCACGTCTAGTTACGGGCTGAGACCTAGGAGAAGCCCGATTCTTATGGCCACTAATGAATTGACACGTGTCTCACTAATGTGTGCATTATCACCCCTACTCTTTCTGTTAGTTTGAGGCCACAATCTCATGCCATCTTCTATATAAACGGGATAGTACCTCCATGAAGGAGGACGGAAGAAATTCTATAAAAACTCTGTAGAAATATTACCAAATCTCTTACTAAATATCTTGTTTATGACGACTTGTAATTTGTATATATTTTTACTCATCATAGTAAAATACAGTGGATGTAGCTCTCTTATAGAGTGAACCATTATAAAATTTTCATGTGTGGTATCTTTTATTTTCCAGCTGTGTTTAATTTCTTTTTGTTTATTATTTATTTACTATTGTTGTCCTTTACATAATTTTTTGGAGTTGAAATTGATCCTAATAACGGTGATCTGAGGGCACAAATTTTTGAGTAATAAATCTTTAATTGTTCTAACATCTTTATATTTAATTGTAGATCCAATGTTTACAACTATTCATTTTGAAATTTTTTAACACCAAATTAAGGAACAAAACTTTCCTAATATACCAAAACGTATGTCACGATTATTTTCTAATATTGTTTTATGCACTGTAATAAGAAATAAAAAACACTATTTTTACTAAAGGTTATTCATTTATTTAATAGGTATAAGTAGAATCACTCTTTTCTTTTTGATTTAGGGACTACATGTTGGAAAAATAGTATGCAGCAGAAATTTTAAAAATTTTAATCAGAGTATTTTCTAAAACACAAGTTTGACACGCTACATGTATAAATTAACTAGATCTTACTAACCTTGTTTGCTGAAAAGCTCCTGCAATCTATGAAGAGAAAAACATTCTAGAAGAGCCTTAGCCAACTGGTCTTCTTTGCTATTCTCTATCCATGATCTGAGTGCGTATGGGTGCACAACATACGGCTCTTCCTTAGTGACTCTCCTTCCAACCAATTAAGAAAAACCCAGAACTAAGGTTCATGATTTGTGAACAATAGTTCTCAGGGGAGTTTCAAAGACTCATAGAGAGAGTACTCACTCTAAATTTTTTAACTAATCTCAATAACTTATGAGTCTCACTCCCTAATTATAGAGGTTGGGCTCAGAGGTCCTTAAAAATTTGAATCTAGATCAATATTTAATAAATTAGGGTAAAAACACGTGATCAAATTATCATTCGGTTGGTAGGCCAAACTAGCAGATCAGCCTGTCGAATTTACTCCATCGGCAAGCCGAATCTTAAGACTGGCCTACCAAACTTACGATAAATTATCCCTGCAAATATTTAATTTTTCACTCAAGATTCTTAGGATAAAGCCTCGGTTTTAATTCAAATAACCCAGTAGAAAAAGTTATTTGATTAAAACAACTCTATCTAGATAATCTCTAGGAAAATAAATATTCTCGATAATTCAACAAGTTTATCTTGAATTAATTTTCACAAAATTAATTCAACCGATAAACAGACAAGAATTTTCTGATCTTATCAAATTTCAGCCCATCTAATAATTTGACATAAGTCATCGATTGATTGGAAAAGCATGCCATATCGTTACAAGATTTATTATAAGCTAGCGAAGGGGACCTGATAGACCTATATAGTTTAAGCTCTCGATAATTATGAAATCTAATATCCTAGATATATATTTTATAATTATCAACTCTAACGCTACTTCGATAAAAGCTTAGAGCTACACTCTCGAACTATATAGAATTACGAAGCCTGAATAGCTAAGTCTCCATGACATATCATAATATATCGTATCCCCATAGGATTATTCATAATTAGCTTAAGGATAAATTCTGTCTTACCTTTTCGATTATTTTTTTTCTTACGTTTCATTATCTGATCATCGAAAAACTTAACATCTAAAGATAGTATACTATTCGGTTACACCTATGTATCCAAATTTGAGCGTTTCAGTTTTTCAATTACAGGATAACACATATAAGAGGATATTAATGACTCCTAAAGAGGAGCTATGGATTTCGTATCTATGAATAACAAGTCTATGTTATCAAGACTCATGTTTCCAATGTACCGATATGCGTACCAACATAAATTGTGGATGTCAACCATTGGTGCATTAAAAGACATAAGTCAAGACAACGTGTCCACTATTTATCACAGGATTAAGATATAACACATCTGATTGTCTACAGTGAATTGATTTACCAAGACATAATTATTAATCTAAATCAATTACACTTCATATCCCGATCTAATACATTGTCACCTATAACAATGCACTAACGTTTCTATTCGCGGAGTCCACCTCAGATGGTTAAAACAAACCATCTCCTATTAAGGATACAAACAATATAACAATTTTTGCATGAATAAAACGCCCAACTTTATTCCTATGATTGCGGATCTTATAATTTAGACCGTCACCTTTAGAATCATGTCTTTTGCATAATCTGTCCATTATATGTCTGATTCTAAAGGCTTAGACTAACAGTCTCAGGCTTTTGTTTGCTTATCATATATTCAATAAATATGAACGTAAAAAGGACAACAATTTGGTATATAAATAATAAATAAATTCTTTATTGATAAAAATGTCTCCAAAAACATAACACTGCATATTCGTTACTATTTCGTATATTTAATGTATTCTATATATTTATTTAACAATATAACTAATTTTAGCATACGAATTTTTTAGTTTAGAGACTAAATATAGTATAAGGACTATTTATAGAGAGAAATTATAATTTAAGGATCATTTACGAGACAAAGTTAACTTTTTCTATCTAAAATTTAATAATAAAAGAACTGTTCATGAGACACTTTTTGAATTCAAGGATTATTTATGAAACAAAATTGATTACATAGAGTAATTTTAGAAAGAGAAAGGAGTTTAAGAACTATGCACGAGTTTAGTCCTTAAATATATATTATCATAAACAAGGAAACAAGTTATTTGCGGATTGCATGGGCCGAGTTTTCCCACGATGAGCATGAGAGGGAGAAAGTTGCTCTAGCCATCTTAAAATAAAAGCCACAACACATCCTAAAAACAACTTTAATGATTAAAGAATCATAACCTAACCGATGAATACAACAACCTTAAAAAATCAAAGAGAAAAATTGTTTTTGTTTTTTTTTTTTTTATACGACGTTAGCTATTCCCATGATTGCAATATGATATCTTCCTTGTAACCCATCTCACCTTACCAAGTAACCTTGCGGCTATTCATTTTTTTTTTCTTGGTGTCTTTATTGTGCTTGGCAACTTGAATTCCAACCTTTTTATTTTAACAAATGAGGCCTCAAATTTACAAATTCATTGTAATTTTTAGTTTCCTAGCATTTAAGTGAAGGAAATGCTCCACAATTTTTACAAATGCACCCTGAAATCTTTCCTTGGATCATAAAAATTTTAAATCTAGACAACCATAACTTGGCATCTATTCTATAGTTTGGATTGTATCGTTAATGATTACTAAATCAAAATTTTCCAGGAAATATAAAAAAATAAATTCCAGGGAAAACAATACGAAATTGAAATAAAAAACCTAACGCTTGGATGTTTTATTCTGAAAAAAAAAAAAGCTTCAATGTTTACAAAGATAAATAAATAATTTTAAGGCAAATGATACGACATGCTGTTTTTGTGGTGCGGAATTGTTGGCAAATAAAGCCTAAGCAGGAAGATTTTGTTAAAAGGTTTTATGAAAAAGTCTTATTTGACAAATAGTCTCTTTTTTTTTTGTTTGGGCACAAAAAACCAAACTTTTTAGGTATGGAAACGGTTGCAGTTTTTTTTTCTATCTATCCTGTTGAAGTTCTTTACCTTGCTACAATCAATGTGACGACCCTCCCTTACGTGGCCGTCACTTAACTTAAACTTGATCGTAAACTTAAACATACTTATTAATAAAGTATAGAATTTCAGAATAAATTTTGTTTTAAATGGATTCTTGTTGTAGAATCCTTGGCATGAAACCTTAGAGGGAATAATGATTATTTCCCAACTTAGTAACAATGATTTCTTAAAGAGAATGAATTCTCAACATACAACTTTAAAATATGTAATAATCATTTCTTGAAAACTTAATTTCGTAACTTAACAAAATACATAAATTTGTTAAACATGATAATAACGTAATAATAATTATTATATTTTAACTCAATTATAATTTATAAATCATGATCCTTTACATAACTCATTACATTTATTTCTTGAAGCATAACTATAGTAATTTCCTTGAACTTTTCTTTTTAGACATAAGGATAATTATTTAGCAACTATTACTTTAAGGACATTTCTTAATTTAAATAAAGCTATTTTCAAAACAATTTTAAATTAAATATTAAAATGAAATCTTATTTAAATGCTCTTTAAAACTTTCTTAACAATTATTATATATTTTACTTATAATTTAACATCTTAAAATTACATATTAATATCTTAAAAATAAATCTTTTCAAAACTTATCATAATAATAATTACTTGAAACTTGTTTATTTAAACCAACATAATAATAATAATAACTTTTGAAGCATATTTATTTATACTTCATTGAAGGTAAATTCCTAAAAACATATTCATAAAAATCGTTACTTATTTTGGCATAAACTTATATAAATATTTTCTTATTATAAATGCTCATATAATTTTCTCATTTGAAAACTTCGCACATTTATTGCATCAAACCTTCTTAAAGTTTTTTCCTTTAAACTTTCATAATAATTTCATAAAAACATAATAGTAAAAATCCATTTCTCAACATAACATAAACTTTAATAATCATTTTTAATCCTAAATGAATTTATAATTTTCTTACTTAAATAATTCGTGTATTTGTTGCATTGTCTAATGCAACATTTTTAAATTTTAAAATCCTTTGAACCAAGGCTGTATAGACACAAGCTCGGTTTTTAAAGCATAATTACGTAAATTATTTACTTATTTATGAACACATATTTTTGTAAAATGTGAACATACGAAATTTCGTAAAATAAAACATGCATAAATTCGTAAAATAAAAATGCAAAAATATTACTTTGCGTAAGCGGTATCCATTCCCATCTTCACCATTCATCCGCTGCTCATCACTGTCCATCAAATGCCGCTGACGGGTTTTCTTACCTACAGCATGAACATTCTTAAATGAGCTTTCACTCAGCAAGTAGGAAATTAGTCTCGCAAAACGTAATTAAAAACCATTTCTATAAAAATATGCATGAGCATTTTATGCTTGCTTATTAACTTGAATTATGCTTAATTATTTAAGCTTTATCTTATCTTCTTACTTTGGGCCCAGTGATCGTACCAATTACGCGCGAGTCTTGAGAAGTTAGGGTTCGCGAGGTCCCAACGACACCAAGATTATTCATTTCTTTTAACATGAAACCTCCCCGTAGATCGAGAGGCTGGTACGACACCCTTAACTTGTCATATAAGTTTCACTTGCATTATTGTGTGTATGCAGTATGACTTATCACTACATGACATCACAATCTCATTATTCTTGAATCTTAAATCATAATCATGCTTATCTTGAAGGTGATCAAACAATATAATCTAAATATTGCATGCATCACACATTATTCATCACATCATCATCATGGCATATCACATCATGTCATAACATAACATATCACATCATAACATATAACAGTGTAATAAATCACTGATCATGCATTTTCATAAATTTACAAAAATATTTAAAATTAATTTACTTTTAAAATTATTCATACTGTAGGCGAGATTCCTACTTACCTAGACTCTGAACTGAGCGGGTCCAGTTGCATCTCGCTATATTTGTAGTCTGTACAGCATCCTCAGCAATGCTCCTCGAACGGCCGTGGATGGCTAGGAATGCTCCATGGAGATTCATTACTGCTGAAAACACCATTCTGGACTTCTTTACTGCAGTCTAGGCTGCCTCGATCCGCGTGCAGTCGATATCAAATGATTTTCATCGGAGTGAAATTTGCTCAAACGGAGGTCACCATCGCATTCAGAGCATCGAAACGAGTCGGGATGCGGTCTCAGATCATCGATCGGAGGTTCGGATCACAAAAACCCGAAGTGACGGTTGACCGGCCGTTGACCAACGTTGACTGGCCGTTGACCGCCTTTGACCGACGTTGACCGGTGGCGATTGGTCTCCGTTGATGGCTGGGCTCGAGCCTACCCCCCCTCAATCGACCCTTCTGAGTCCAATGGCGGTGTCAATTTTGCCTAATTCTTGCTCTAACATAGCAAGTCGGAGCTCAACATTGATGACAAAAATGGAGACTCCGATCATGGTTTTCTGGCCATGGAAACCCAAAATTGGTTGAGGGCTTTTGCTACCCATCCCCCTCTGAGCATTTCCCCTAATCCAATTTGAAGAAATGTGGCTGGGAGGAGCAAGAACGGAGACTCCCGTGGCGGTTGACGGTGGGCAAGGTGGATCTTCGCCGGAACGTGCTGCCATGGTGCAATTAGGCGGGGGTTCTCACTACCCGTCGCCCTCTGAGTCGAATGGTGGCAGAGGTGTACATCAACGCCACCGTGAACGGCGGCATCGAGTGGTGGCATGGTGGAAAAAAGCGATGGCTCCGACGAAGCTTTTTTGGTGAGAATCGTGCTGTAATATCGGTGCCATTCTCTTCATCTCTTCGTTCTGAGTCCATTGACACCAAGATCGTCTCGATCGGAGCTCGGACGGAGGAGATATCTCATCAAAAAGTTTGGGTTTCTTTGCCACTTTGGGCGGCGCGTGTGGCTTCCTCCAGTGGCGTTTTGGGCGGCATGGCACACCGTTGGACTCAGCTCGACGAGAGCTTTCCATTGGTGCGGGAGGTGTCGAAAACGGACGCCAGAATCTTGACCGGATCTCGAGGAGAGAGAGAGAGAAAGAAAATGTAGAAAGAGAAAAAGGTTGAGCTGATTTGATTGGTTGGTCTGATTTTTTTTTTTTTTTTTTTTGTATTTATAGACAACTTTGTGGTCTACACAGTCTAAACCGTACAGTACCGGGTAGATCAAATTTGATCTATAACTTTTAAATTTTTGTAGACATAACTATACTTTTGAAACTATAATTTATCTGCACTTTTAAAAATAATCATACAGATTTATAATTTTCTTGTTGTATTATTGCGTTACTGCAATATTCATTTTGACATAGAAATCATTTTCATAAATTTTATCCATACTATATGGATTTTGTGATTTAATTTTGAAACAAGAACCTTTGATACATTTGTCTTTAAAATCGATGATTAATTATTTTCACAACTGTATACATATATGTATATATGTATATGAATTCTAAGAAAGATATTGTGCATTTAAAACTTTGCTCAATATAAATATTTTATTTATTTATTTATTTTTAACTTTTAAAATTTTAAAATTTATAACATATACTTTTTATTAAAAATTCTCATACTGTAAACTTCAAATTTCATTTTAAAAACAATAGTTGTAATTTTATAAAAGTTTTGTAAATTAAATTGACTATCTGAAAGTCAATTTAATTTAAATTCCAAACTTAGCACAATCTTGTGCTTTACGAACTACTTCTTGTAAAGAGCCATTTATGGGTCCATATCTTACTAATAGATCAGCGCTTGTGGACACCATCAATGCTCTTCTTCTTCTTCTTATTACTACGACAATTGTCATTATTATTATTGTCATTACAACAATAATAGTAAACTTTACATAATTATTAATGTGTATAATAATTAACTATACATATTCAAAACATTGAAATTCTTGCATCCTTGAACTTGGTGCTCACCATTTTTAATTTATGGTATGGAGCTCATGATCACTATTGATCTGGGTTTCTTTTACTGAATTGTTAGCACATAGGAATTTCCACATAATCTTAGTAAGTTGGAAATTCTACTTTTGCCAATAACATCATCTTTTTGGCTCATGTATAAAATTAATGAATCATAAACTCATAGTTTAGCACATCAAATAATTATTTTTAATTATTTTAATGTACTATCATAACATTACATTATTACATGTTTCATAAATAAAGCACATATTTTTGCGCATTCACAACATTAATTATTTCTAAGGTCTTACGGTTATTAAGACCTTTAAATATGCATGTTAATAAATGCTAAACTTGTACTTTCTTAAGCTCTCAATTGAGTAATGAGAGAAGAATCCTTAATTGATCGTAGTCATTAAGTTTTGAATTTTTTGGGTCATTACAGGTATGACACTCTTAACTTATCTTATCTTATTACACTTATCTTATTGTGTGTATGTAGTATGGCATGTTACTATATATCATCACATAACATAAATCATAACTATTCTTAACAAGAGATAAATATACAATATGATTTTATATAGCATACATCACAAACAATATACTACATTACATAAGCATGGCATGTTCTAACATAACATTACATAACATGGCATAATTTTAATCATGCATTTTCATGATTTTCATAAAGATGTGTAAACACTTAAATTAAAATTCGTAGTTTTCATGCTATACGTGAGATTACTGCTTACCTGGTTTCTAGATATAGGATTTTCTAACTCTCCACGTGCTTATTCACTATTCCTAGAGTCTGAGAAGAAACATGCAATAAGAGTGTGAGCTTAACTTGCGTTATGCTAATTAGTTTAGCATGTCAAAGAAAAATAAATTAAATCTTTTCTTAAAAACTTCTCTTTATAACTAACTGGCTATTTGGGTAGCAGAAAGGACTAACTAAATTTAAATCCTTTTAACTTATAATCTGTATCCAATTTATTTTCTTTAATTGCCTTTAATTAAATCATGCTAACGTTGATAATTAATTAATTAATTTGGTGATTAATTAATTAATTAATTATGTTTTTCTTATAACTTGACTTACTAATCTCTATCATTACTTGTATTGGGCTCATTATTATATTATAGGTCCATTTGAATATGAATAATACTATTGGGCCTATAAGCCTATATCTAGTTGCTATTCAATTTATTAGGCCTAATATGGCCCTCTAGAACTAAAAGCTTTTTATGATGTTTGAACACTAACTTTCGAAAGTTTAGATCTGAAAATTGGCTCCCAAATGTGTACGGGCATTAGACTCGAAATTATTATGTAACATATCGGTCAATGACTTGAGATTTTATGGTTTCCTGTTTTTTAAAATCTATCAAAAACTCTATGTGTAAGGTTACATTGGAAACCTTATATTAAGTTGGAGTCTGAATTTTGTAAAACTGTGAATTGTAGACGCTTATAACTTTTTAAGTGTTACAATTATTTTGTTGATTATAAATAGTAATTCTATCACTAAACATCTGTTTTATCTTGAGACTAGTTCGAAATAGTATTTTATTTGTTTTAAAAGCCATCATAAACCAAATGTCGAAGATAATTTTTAATAAAAGTCTACTTTTAAAGACATTCCTCATTATGACGAGGCCAAAACTTTTGCGTTTTCTAGAATTTTTTTTTTAACGTTATCATTTGTAGTGATTTTGTGAAATTTACTAATTAGATTATTTTATACATCTATTAAAGGTCCTTTTGAGGGCAGAATTTTCAAAAAGTTTCTTCACAAAAATTCTTTATCTTCTTGAGACTTAAAACTTTTATGTTTTATAAAAATCATGATTTAGACTTTTTGAGGGTGGTTTACCCAAAAATGTAAACTGTACTATTAGTGTCGCAACCAATGTTCCAATACCTTGTAAAATACCTAGCGGAAACAGTTTCAAAATCAAATGCGAACTATACTGAAGTTACGAAAACAATCTTGCCACACGATTTACTAAACATTTTAACCTTTGGAAATTAAGCTGAGCAGAAATGAAATATGCACTACAGTTGTCGCAATATTGCATAAAACACTCAATGAAATAGTGTTGAAACAACCATTGATTTGCTCTACGGTTACTACCAAAACCTAAAGGAATAGTAAACTAAGTGATTTCGTACAAATATGTTGCAACACCTCCTGCAATACTCATTGGGATAGGTTCTAGAAAACCACTAGAAACATCAGTTTTAAATTGAGAGTCTAGTTTTTATCATCTTACATAAAATTTTTCATATAACTATGAGTTAAAAAGTTCTAGGTTTAAGGATGCTTCAAAACTGACGTTTAAAGTAACTATTTTTAAGCTTAAAGTTAGTAGAAAATCTTTCTAAACACAAAATCAGTAGAAAATCTTTCTAAACACAAAACCATTACGTAGATCCAAACTTTTTCAACCTAGCATGCATAAACTAAAACTACTTCAATATAACCTTACAAGAACCATAGCATATATATAAATAAAACTTTAGTACATGCCAAAATCATCAAAATAAAATCATAATCTATTCTACTCTTAAAAGAGAAAAAGGTTAGAAGTTTATACCCTAAAGATCTATCTTTGAGGAAACTCCACCAAAGCCTCCTCCTTTGTCTTAACTTTTGACTAGTAATTTTTTGTGGATGAAAGAATAAATTTTTTTTGAGAAATAAAGTGTTAGAAAAATTAGTTCGATGACATAGCAGGATTTTAAAAATTTTTATAAATCATCTAGGAAACTAACTCATGATGCTATAAACAATAAATTAAATCTAATTTAATATACCAATTGGAGATCGAAAACAACACTTCTGCCTGAGCAATTCTTTAAGAACCAATCTCCATTGTTAGATCTTTAATGCTATTCTTTTCTTTTAAATCATTATGTGTGTGGGCACAACTTAGTAAATCTCCACCACAGCTGCACTCCTTCCAACTAAACTATGTGCTAGAAGAACTATGAATACTAAAAGAGAGTGATGGAAGTTCTACTCTCTAATATACACTACAGCAATCTAAGAATAAGTGAAGACCCCATGTCTCTATTTGTAGAAGTAGTTGGAGGAGTTAGAAATCTATCAAAATTAGAAGATAAATTTTCTCTCTCTATCCTTATAGTTGGCACCACCCATAGAAGAATTTTCTCCCAATTTTCAACCAATCATAATGTAGGGATTTTTTTATTATCCGCATCATTTAGAATAATTACTATTCAAATAATTTATTTAAATTAGAATTCAATTGTCCAATTTAAATAAGTAAAGGCCCCAACTCTCTATTTATAGAAGTAGTTAGAGGAGTCAGAAGTCTATCAAAATTAGGAGGTAAATTTTCTCTTTTCTATCGTTATAGTTGGTGCCACTCATAAAAGAATTATCTCCAAAATTTCATCCAATTATAATGTAGGGATTTTTTATGATCTGCATCATTTAAGATAATTACTATTCAAATAAATTTATTTAAATTAGAATTCAATTATCCATGATAATTATCGAATTTAAATTATTATGAATAATTATCCTTTATGCATAATTCAAATACAAACTTAAATAATTAATTATCTAAAATCTCGTTTACCAATTTGAATAATTATTTTCAAGAATTAATTTAAATAATTAATTCTTTCAAATTTAGTAGATAGGCATTAATCTCTAGTGGGTATGCGCCCACTAACAGTCCAATTCTAGACTGTGGCCCAAGCGTTTCACCAGGCCCAATGGCTCGGCTTGCATATAATTCTATCTAACTTGTGGTAATCTATATTTGCCTGATCTATCATAAAAGAATTAGTAAGCTAGCATTGGGACCCAATGGACATATATTATTAAGCTCTAATAATAACAGATATATCAATTTATGATTAATTATCCGTTTAATTATTACTTCAGTACCTCTAAGCTATAGACCTAAAGTTGCACTCTTAATAATATATTGTGTTACGAGACTCCTATGAATATAGGTCTTCACCATGACCTTTCATATTATGTGTATCTGCATAAGTTATCCATAATCGGATGAAGGACTTAGTTCTGTTTTATCTTTTGATTATTTTTTGTCAAAGTTCCATTATTTCACCATTGAAAAATTCATTCCTCTTATAACACATAAAAAAGGAATATAATCTGGTTACCATATGTATCCAGATGATCGATGCCTCATTTTATATTCCAATACTCAAATAATGCCTTTGAAAGGATAACATTAACTCATTGTTAGAGAGCTATGAATTTCATGTCTGTGGATTATGCTATCATCAAATATAGGTTCATCTCCAACATATCGACAATTAAGCCTTCAATCATTGGAACTCCGGTCTTTAGCATATCAAAAGATACAAGCTATAAACATGGAGTCGGAAATCTACTTAAAGATTAAGATGTCAAATAAATGATAATCAAAGAGAATTGATTTAAAGGGCTATTTGGAAGAGTGGTGGGAACCAGTGGTCAAAACCACTTTTACGGTAGCATATGAGAGCTTTACACTGTAGTGATTTTTTTATTATTACTACAGCATGTAAGAGCTTTATACTATTTATAATTGAAAAAGTGGTGGGAACCACTTTTGCCAAACATGGGATAAGTTAAACAGAATTGTTATTAAATCAATTCAGTTTTAGGTCCAGTCTAGTGTGCGACTACTATTAGGTCTACCACACTAATGTGTCTACCGTAGAGTCAATCCGCTCCTATGGCCAAGGTAAACCACCTCCTCAATTGGACATAGATTTCTATTATAGTTTTATCGTGTATAAAGTACCCAGCTTTATGCATAAACTGCAGACTATATAGTTTAGATTATTGATTTCCAAATCAGATCTTTCCGCATATAAACTTCATATATGCCCAATTCTAAGATTTGATTCTCATAACCACAGATCACATGTTTGCTAATATACACTCATTACTATGAAAGTAATATGAGGATGACCATTATCAATACATGTAGTATTTGCATTACTATTTATTTCACCAAAAATGTCATATATACACCTAAAGTATTTGTTCCTTAGAGCACCAATCATAACATGAAGGAGTAGAACCAGTTTTTGCTTAGAGAAACAAGGGAGGAAAGTTTTCTTTTCTTGAAGAAATAGAGAGAAAATGGGAAAGAAAAGGGAAAATGAGATATTGTTTTGGAGGGGCCTATTTATAGACAAAAACTTAAACTTAGTTAAATTTTCACTTAACTTTTTACTCATAATTAAAGTCAAGGACACCTAAGCAAGGAAAAATCTTGGTCTAATACGTGCTTGTGCTTAATGTGGGTGCCAATCTTAAAGAAAAAAAGAGAATTTTTATCATAATTTAATATGTCATTTTCACCCTTTGGGTGAATAGTATAATTGGTGTTTTAGAGACAATCTCCACTTTTTGTGGATGCTTTATGAGTTTTGGTGACTTTGACTTTAAGTCTCTCCAAAACAATTAAATTTTTGACTGGTTGGGGAAGCTAGCTAACTGACAAGGAAATTTGGTTCGATCATGTGCTCTCTCCTTACTTATCACAGTCCAAGACTAACTTCCAAATCTATTGGTGATGACATTGTTTTTAAATCACGTACTAAGGTTGGACCGTAATTGATCTTAAAATTATTTCTAGACTGTATAAACATAAAATTAACCTTTTCTACATTCTACCTCGATATTGACACATTCTTTGACAGTGACAATTCCCAAACTTGGATAGCATTTTTACCAAAAATTTTACTCACGTAACTTTGATTTTTTTTTTTTAACGAATAGGCAATTAAGTATTTATTATGTGTTAGAGTATTTCTCGGTACACTATTAACATCGTATGACACTTAAAAATTCTTATAATTTAAATTCTCAAGTTTTTTATAGATTGAAATTTCTTCCACTTTAAATAGCGGTGAAGTTATCAACCGAATTATTTGATCACAAAATTTAATAAATTTAACTCAAATATTTTCTATAGAATCTTGGAATATTTGTATTAATTCTATAAATTCTTCAATCACAAAATTACACATGATATTTTCCAAGAAAAATCGTTGACTTAAATATGTAAATCATATTATTTAATTTTAGGATTTTCTTGGTATTATATGAATTCACTATAATCATAGAATCGTGGAATTTCATAAATCTTTAAGTAAAATAAATTGTTTGGGTCTTTAAGAAAGCTCTTGACTTGTATGCTTGGATTTTATCATTATAACCGATTAAATGCTTAATTATCACATTGAAATTTGGGCTAATAAGTTATAAACTTATGCTTCTTATGAGCTTAATAACATAGTTATAGAAAAATTCTTAATTAATCATCCTTATTAATTACTTGAATTTTTTCAAACATTACAATTAATTCCAAAGTTATTCGACCAAACACTTGGAATTGCACTCTTAAATTATAAATATATAATTTATTCAAAGAGTCAAATCATCCATTAATATAATTATTACATATATATTAATCCTTCATAAATAGTTCATAAATAGTCCATTTTGTATGCTAACATTCTCAGTTATTTATTTCATTATATTCTTAAAATATAAGGAATGTGATTCTATGACGTGAGAATTTTTTCAAATAAATTAAAAATAATAATTCCATAAATAAAAGTTTGTTAAGAACTCAAGATTAAAATCGTTCCATATAGAAACATCATTGATTAATTTTGAATTCTATGTTCACTAACGTGTATTATCAAAGATTCAAAATAATCTTGTTCCAGTCCTATATAATCATATCATACAAAGTGCTTTCATTCAACAACTCTCTATTAATACCCTAAATAAGACTTGTCTTATTTAGAATAGGTATTAACTGTACTACCAATAATCAATTAAAGATCTCAACTTTAATTATTTATTATAGATACAATTTATTTTATAATCTTAAATATTGTCTAACTTGGCGAGTGTTCATGGACTAGTTTATACAAATTAAGGGTCAATCTGTAATACAATTTGTACATATTGAATTAAAAAAATACTAATTTGAAACCAATCCGTGAACATATCTAATCCGATCCGAAAACAACGGATTTTACACATTGGATTTCACGGATTTATGGATGGAGCCTTTAAAATTATTAAAAAAAAATTAAAAATTTATATGATATATCATAAAATAATTAAATGAAATCCATATTACAATCCAATCAATTGCAAGCCTTTGATGATAAATTAAATTGTAGCATTACAAAATATTACGACTAACAAATTTAAGTAATCTTTTGACATGAGTAAATGATGTTGGCTTTTGTAATTGGGTTAATAAAAACATAAAAATAAAAATAACATAAAAATATAAAAGCATGAAAACATAAATGACTAAATTTTATTCAACTCAATAAAACATAAAACATAATAGGAAATAAATGACTCAAAATTAGCAAAATATATAAGTACGAATAACAAATGAATTCAATTTATCACTTCCTCGTTCAAAATGGGACCCAAATAACCTACTATTCATTCTTGAACTTCATCATTTTGGATTGGTTGCTTCAATGATGTATAAAGGGGAGGCCTCACGCAAGAAAGGTGGTCAGAACATTTAAGCGACTCGACAAGAGGTAAAATTTGAAGAATTTTAAACTCTCAGACATTTGAGTGAATTTCATAATAGGGATATTCTTACTAGAATATTTTTCAATTTAGTGGATTTGGAAATGTGAATTGGCTATCGGTTTGCAATTGAACGAAGTTTGCTATCCTAGGTTGGTTAGATCATTCTATTTTAATTTAGAATTGAATCATATGATGGGTAGCAAACGTTTTTTGTTGTTCTAAAAGGAAAAAAAAAAAAAATCTTCTTGATTCTAGGCATCCCCGATAATAGAGACTACATATAATGCCCGTGATTCGCCATTTGATGCACTTGATATGACTTTAAGTGTTAATTGATGATATAGAGCATGAGCCCCTTTCAAAGTGGAAGCAAAAAGATTATCTTCTTTGTGTAGGTTTATTCATCACTTGATCTCCACAAATCTTATTCCTTGAAAAAGACATATTTGTGTTCAGTTCGTAGGAACGGGGCGTCTCCCCCTTCAAGGATGAAATTTCTTTTACCTATATTCACATCATTTATTTCCTCCAGCAGGGTTTGAAGATGAACATTCCTAACTTAGTTTTGCATAAAATGATGGATGCTTCGGTCATTGGGCTAGCCTTCCTTTTGGTATGATTTTGATTCTTATCTTTAAGCGTTACGTTTGCCTACTCTTTTCTATGCTCTTTTTCATTTTCAAAGCTATATTTGATTGATATACTCTCTTGGGATTTATTGCTAGCTTGGTCATTTGCATATTAGTGTATTGCTCATTCATTGCTTTATTTTGGTGCATTTTGTGCAATTAAATGATTGTTCTTACATTTACTCTTATTCATTTGTTTTAGTGATTGACCCATTTCACCTCGTGGCCTTCTTGAGTAGTTATTCTTCCGCTAATATATTCTACTTTCAAGATACACCAAAATACAGAGCTTTTTCTAGGAACAGACCCTACTAACCTACCTAGAAAAATATGTAGCAGAATTTAAAGCTATCCAACCTCAGTATGCCCTTTATCACTTTCCTTTTGGCTATAACATCCTTCATTGTGCTTTTCTTACCTAAGAAGACAAAACAAAATAAAACTTAAACATACCAGGTTTTTTTAGCATTTTTTGGGAGCAATAGAGACTTTATGTCATAAGATACTTGCATTGTAGAGTGGCAATGATAGCCAAGTAAAAAAGTTGCGAAAAGTATCCTCGTTAACCTTTCTACATAAAAGCACATTGATTACATTGATGATATGATAGTAAAACAAATATAAGGGTAAATTACACTAACACTTTTATGTTTTACCTATATTATAGAGACACTCTTTAAACCAAAACTAATCATACAAACACCCTTTGTATATAACTCTATTAATTTTTTGTTTGAAATGATAAAAATATCCCGTTTAATCTCATCCATAGATCTACAAAATCAAATCACTGCCATGGATTAAAAACCCTAAGAAAACTACCAGCCAAACACTCCCCAACCATGCCCCTACCCCCTCCTCCCAACTATCTAGCCGCTTCTCACAGGCAGTCCGTCCTCGACCTGCTGCAAAGCTTGATGTTCAGCTTCCCCTCCATCCTTTGCCAATTCCTACGAAGCCCGTCACCAACTTACGCAGCTGCACAGCCCATCGTCAGCCCATTCCTGCAAAGCCTGTAGCCGTCCACCCTCGTTGCTGTCCATAAAGCTCGTATTATTTTTATCTTATTTTAAACATAATTGCTATCTTTGAATAAAAAGAAAAATAAAAGAAAAACATCACTTTATTTTTCATTCGAGAAATTTATAATTACAAATGTAAACAAAAATAATGTTTTAATGGATGAAGGAGCATTTTTAGTATTTTTAACAAAAATAATGTTCAAAATTAATGGTCAACTCTTAGTCAACTAACATAAGGGATCTTTGTATAATTTTTTTGAACAATAGAGGATGTCAGTGTGATTAGCTTTAGTTTAAGAAGTGTCTCTACAATTTGAGTATAATACAGGAGTGTCAGTGTAATTTACCCTAAATATAAAGACACAAAATAAATATTCAACAACTTACTGCTAGTACTAGAAAGAGTATCAAGAGAAATATTAATATTCTTATTAGTCAAATTATTTCATTTTTGGGCGGGGTGGATTAGAGTGGATTGTAATTTATGATAGTTAAATAAATTAAAGGATTTTTTTTAATTTTTTTGATAATGTAATAATAATTTTTAGTATGCAAAGTGTAGTAAGCAATAACAGCAAATAATTTAAATACCAACAAGCATATACATACATATATATATATATATACACACACAGACACACGTTCACACAAATAACAGATATTAACTCCCTTTCGAAATTGTATAAGGCTTCTCCGAAATAAAATGCGACTGCGCTCAAGAAAATGGAGTTTGCATAAGTTAGTGGAACATGGATCTCAAGCATAAATCGACCACATCACGGAAGGGCTTCTTTGATTCAAGATGAGAAAACGAGAGGAATATGGCCATCATGAGGAGGGTCTTGGTAATGAAGCTCATTTTGAAGAGCCTCAAGTAGGTCAAGGATCACGAGCTTATCATTATAATGAAGATACAATTAATCTTCTTCAAGGACGAATCGACTCACTCACAACATCCATGTAAGATGAATTTGCTCGTAGCTAAGATTCAATTTAAGGAAGAAAATGTCACAAATGATTCCACTTAATGAGGCAATTCCACTATATTAGCTATTCCTAGGTTCAATCCCACCAAAAACCTGGCCATAGTAACCTCTCGGTCCTCTCCTACATTCACCCATAATTAAAATTGGTTATAAGATCATTCACCACCACTAAATGTTAATTATACAGATGATTATAGAAATGTATTTCCAAATTTATGTTCCCCATGGCGAACTTTCAAATTATGTTAATGACGGGTTCTATGGGATACATGCTCACATGGACACTAGCATTTCCGATCTTTGGGCTCGTTTTGATCAACGGATAAATTTCTTCTAACAAAGTTATGCCATGGAACAAGCTCAAATCTTCGAGGAGCCTTGCCGTCTCAAATTTCGCAGATTGCCACCTTCTTTATTATTGTCGTACTTGGTAGCTGAAGCATCTTTCTTTTTCAGTTTATGTGCTTCTCTTGTCATGTTTTTGAAACTCGGTTATGTTTTTGGTTTATGTGTTTGAAACTAGATTATAGCTTTGTTTTATTCATTTTGTGTTTGGTTATATTTGTTTCTATTTGGGTATTACTTTTGCTAGCTTTATGTTGATGCCAAAAGGAGAAGTTGTTGACTGCTTGGCTTTACTTAATAAGTAATATGGTTATTGTGTTATTTGTTGTCATACACTTGAATAAGTAATATGCCGTAAGAAGGGGGAGGTCATATATTTGGGTTCATTGATCTTCAAACAAAGGGGGATATTGTATGCACAAATTATTCGAGTAAGGGGAAGATATGGTAAGAGCTTTGAGTTTGTATTAACTTTGTATTATTCATTCATGAGCTCAAATTTTTGTTATTTATTGGGGCAACTGAGTGTTTATCATCATCAAAAAAGGGAGATTGCTGCCCCAAGGACTAACTAAAGATGACTTTGATGATAACAAACAAGTGATTAAAAATTTACTAATGATCAACTTTGAGTTTTGTTTTTAGTAAAGGTTATCAACTGTTTGTCAAAAACAAGCTGTTGGGAAAAAATGATTAAAAGTCAGTATCTCGGAACCAACATTTTGTGAAGATGGATTTGAGCTTGAAGACCTAAAGATCATGCAAGACTAGCTCTATATCGATTTATTATTTTAATTTAGTCTTGTATTGATTTTTTGTAGATTTAATCTATGTGTGTTTCAATGATTATGGCTCACACACACACTTTAATAGATACATATGTATAAACACACACACACACATATATTTCACACAAATCGTGTATTGGTTTTTAAGGTTTTTTAAATTTGTGGAAAATATATTTTGGCTTTATATTTGGTCTTAATTTGTTTCAAAATCAATACCTGGAGAATATATGTGTGTGGTGCTAAATTTTGGTTAGAGGTAGTCTTTGTACGATTTCATAACTTATCTGATTAATTTGGTAGTCTGTCAGGTTACCAAAATATTAGACTTGCCAATATCTGCCGCCTCTAACCAGTCGACCCATACTGTTCGAACAAATAAAGATTTTTCCCTTAGAAATCGAGCTCCAACGGCTCTTTTCAAAAAATTTTCACTTGTAAAGCCATTTTTGAGCTCTAATATGCAAATGTATGATATTGGAATGGCTCCTAATTTGTGAAAATCATTCTCTCTCAAGCTTTCATTGCTTGCAATGCTTTTCATCTAGTAAGCATTTCTTTCAAAAATCATTCTTGAGCCTCACTATTGTTACTTGCATTGATTTAGTGAACATATTTTCTCAATTCTTGCTTGTTTCAAACCTTTGTGAGAAAAACCTTCAGAACATATTCTCAAAAAGTTTGTTCAATTGTATAGGCTGTTAAACCCTAAGTGAATTGGGTGTGGAAAGGTATGCCAACTTTTTAAGTTAAAGTTTGGCCATGTATAAAGGTCTAGGTAAGTCTCAAGTAAAAGACGTCACCATCTTATATATGGTGTAATCATGTCAAAAATCAATCATGATAGTTGAAGAAGCGGAGTCGAGTATTGATCGATGACAATAGATGTAAACATATTGCCAAACCACTATAAATTACATTTGCCTACTTTTTTTCCTACTATATTTAATTTTTACAAGTTATTTTTTAATCAATGTACTCTCTTGGGGATTATTGCTCGCTTGGTCGTTTGCATATTAGTGTCTTGGTTATTCATTGCTTGATTTTGGTTCATTTTGTGCAAGTAGATAATTGTTTTTACTTTTACTCTTATTCATTTATTTTAGTGATTGACTTTATTTTTTCAATAATTTAAAAAAGTTCAAAGAACCCCATTCGGCTCCCCCGGCTAGTTATTCTCAACATATTTTACTTTCAAATTACACTAAAATACAGAGCTTTCTCTAAGAACTGACCCTACTAACCTACCTAGAAACATATGTAGGAGAACTTAAAGCTATCTAAACTCATTATGCCCTTTATCTCTTTCCGTTTAGCTATTACATTCTGCAATGTGTTTTTCTTTTCTAAGAAGACAAAGAAAATAAATCTTAAATACACTAGGATTCTTTAACATTTTCTGGAAGCAATAACGATTTTACATCATAAGATTGTAGAGTGGCAATGATAGCCAACAAGAAAACCTGCGGAAAAAAATCAAAATTAGCCCTTCTACGTAAAAGTGTATTTAAATGTATGATTACATTGATGATACGGTAGCAAATTTATCATAAAGTTTAACATATTATAAATTTAGCACTAAAAATAGTATTACATTGGAGAGTTTTTTTTACACTCAAAAGCAAAATTTGTTATTGGCACATCAATTTAGCATTATATTGAAGATGCTTTTAGTTTTAGGTTTATTAAAAAAACTATACATTCGGTTTTTAATCTCATCGAATGTATACATTCATATTAGATTTAATACACGAATCTATATTTTGTTTTAATCAAGTTGATTTGAACATTTTAAAATGTACAAAGTATTCTATAAGTTACAGAGAGAAAAAAAATAAAACTTTTAAAAAACACACACACACACAAAACATTCATTTTTTTAGAGTATTTTATATATTTTTAAAGTCAAAATCATAATTAAAAATAATTTTTTTAAAAAAATTAATCATAAAAATGTATAAATTTTTGTATTAAATCTAATCTAAATATACATTCAATAAAATAAAAAATCGAAAGTATAGCATTTAAATAAACATAAAAGATATGGGAGAACCCTTTTTCTATTATGGAATAAAGAAAACTTTTCTTGTTCTTAATTTTTTTTTAATGAAAAGAATTTTCATGTCATGTAAAAGTAGGGCCGACAATTTGGACACGGCATGATGACACAATACCAAAACGATATGAGATAAAAGGGTTTAGACCGCACTTTTATTAATTGTGTCATAAATGGGTTGGCATGAATAACACGAAAATAAACGAGCTGGATTCATACTACTAACACGCTAAATACGCCTTAACACGTTTAATTAAACGGGTCGTAAATGTGTTGACACAACCAACACGATCCGTCTATTTATAACACATTTAAACTTAAAATAAAAAAAATTATAATTTTGTAAGATTAAAGATTTAAACTTTACACCTAAGAGTGTATTATTAAAGCTGGCCTTCACTACACCAAATGGTCATTTTGTATGAAATTAGAGCTTTTATTTATTTATTGTAGTTTTAATACTTTTGAAACTTAAATTAAAAAATGTCATGATTTTGTAAATATGAAGATTCAAACCTGCACATGAGTTGTTGGTGTGAAATAAAAGCTTCTATTTTATTTATTATAAATCTACCTTAGAATTTAAAACAAAAAAAAAAAAAAACTTTTGTTTTGTTAAACAAGGAATCAAACCTTGCACCCTTAAGTGCATTTAGTATGCACGCCACCACCACACTAGACTGCTAGTTGGTGTTTATTAATAGCCTTTAATATATTTATTATGTATTTATGCTTTTGAAACTTTAAAGGTCCCACATCGAAAAAACATGTTTCCCTTTAACTCTCCTCTATATAACGCCTCAGTTCCCAGGCACTTTCATTCGATTCTCATGCATTTACATTCAAAATTGTCTCCAATGTGGCTTATTTAAAAATTAAAAAAAAAATATAAAGCCAGTTTAAAATAATTAATAATTAAAAATTATATTGTGAAAAATAAATATTAATTCCTTTTAATTGTTTTATAGTACATGTGTTATATATTTCAAATGCATGAATTGCAAGTCTTAGTTTTCTTTGTTTTTGTTAATTTTTGTATTGATTTTTTTTATTTTTTAATTTTTTATTGGTTTTTTTAATTTTTAGTTAATTAAGTCGTAAACGTATCGTTATTGTGCCAACCCCTCACGGCACGTTTAATAATCGTGTCATATTTTGTTACACATACTACAAGCGTGTCATGTTCGTGTTTGTATTTTTAATACTTTTATTAATCATGTGTCGTGTTAGTATTTAGACTAAACGTTTCGTGCTGTAAACGTGTCGATACAAACATTGTTATTGCCACCTTTATGTAAAAGTAAATGACTCGAAGGTAACATTTGTACAGTTGTATGTGCATATATGTCAAGAAAGCTATGTTATCACCAGAAAGAATTTTAAAAGTTGTGAATGCTAGTCAGAGACAGGCATCCCAAGTTAAATCTTTCATCTTTCCCTTGTAATGCAGAATTTAAAAAGTTAAAAATAATATTTAGAACGATAGAATCTTAATGGATATCATAACGATAAAGATAATTTGAATTTAATCCCCACTATCTGGTCTAGCTTTCATGAATCATTTCACTCTAGATTTATTGCAGTCCCCAACAATAACTTTAGGGTGGGAAAGCAGCCGGACAATTCAGCTAAGTTTCTGCAGGGGAGAAAAAAAAAATCCAGCCTCAATTTCGATAGATACATGAACATTTCATTCACTACTAGCTCTTCTAAATGCTCTACACACCGCAAAATTGTGAAGGAAAAGTTCCCCATCCCAGGAAAAAAAAAAAAGAAGAAGAAGAGGACGGATCCTACATTCTAAAAAATGTAGGGTTTCTATACATCTGCAAGATGATGGATACCTAGGACGACGAACGGATGAACCTAGTCAACCTCCATTCCAGAAATTGTTTCCTCTAAAATGGTCAGAAGTTCCTTCAATCTTTGTCTAGTCAATGCAATGCAATCCTGCAACCACAGAAACCTTCCACTTAAGAATCCAGTTAAACAAATTCAGCTGTATTTTATAAGCATTCCGCTACCGTATCTATGTCCATCAAGTAGATTTACAAAATATTTTTTCAACTTACATTTGAAAGCCGCAAATCACTTTGGGATGAGAAGACTAACCTGAACAGACGAAGTGAAGGCAAGAACTGGTCCACCTGGCTTGTAAAGAGACACAAGTTGATCAGACGTATCCAAAACCACGGTAACAAGGGTTTCGAAAATAGACTCTTCCTCTGCAGTGGGGTCAGCCAATATGTAGTTCTTGTGAAATGCACTTGTCAAGGAAAATGGAATCCTGCTTAATCCTAGCTTTCTTTTCTCTTTATTAAGTATATCTTTTTCTCCATTTTCCTCAGACACAACAATGAGTTTTCCATCCTCATTCATAGAAACTACAGGAATCTGCACTGCAAGTCATGAAAATCACGGGAAGATAAGACAGTTGCAATGATGCAGCAACAAAAGCTATAATTCTTGATATAAACATGGAGTACGATTTGAGTTATAAAAAATTTATCACCTTAATGATATTTACTTTAAGCACTTAGGTGAGTTTAGGCAGAGAGGTTCAATTCATTTCATTTCGTCTCACTTGCATAACTCATATGTTAGCATTTCGTTTCGTCTCACTTGCATATCTCATATGTTAGCCTCCTTTCCTTCGTAATAACAACATTTACATTTCCTTTTATTTCATATGTAATGTAAGCTAAACATCTCAAATAAAAAATTTCTAATATAGATGTAATGAATGCTTACAATTTAGGAAATAAGGTATTTACTCGCCAAATAAAAATTAAAGCATGACTAGATGTTTTATTTAGTAATGTTAGCTGTCAGCGAAAGCACTCCAATCCCCAAAAGTGTTAAAAGTTCATCTGCAGTATCTCTGAAAATTACATATCCCTCAATCTTAAACTAATGCATACAGTTTCTAAAAGTTTGAGCAATATACTTTTCTAACCGCAAATCAGGTTGGACTTTTAGATGCAGTTTTGTACACCGCATTATGCCAGATCTTTACACACCCAAGGTTATTCAAGATGCGATACAATGAAAAGGCTACAAAACTTACAGTGAGAGAAGGCAGCAACAGCTGATAGCAATGCAGCATCAAAAAGAGAACCATCAGCATCCAAACAATATATGTCCTGCAAGAGAAAATCACACTTTTATTTGTAACTACCATATCCATTCCAAAGAAGAAAACATAGGGAAATCTACCAGTCAACTTTCTTAAGGAAAACATGTTAACCAAAAGATTGAAAGCCAAGAATATAGAGTGCATTCATTTCTTGCGAAACAAAGACGAATTAAGTGTAAGCAAACGCCATCAAAATATAAGGAATTAAGGTAATGAAAAATATTACAAATCATTACCAAGTAAGCCATCCAAGCAGCCTTTCCACTGACCAATGATAAATCCTTCAAATCAACCATGCCAGAACTGCTACAACCATGATGCAAGCAAACAAGGTAGACTTATTAGAACCTCCCGCAACCAAGATTGGAATAAAAAACCAAAATTATCCTCCTTCTAGCTAAAGCACCTTCAAAAAATAAGTAAGGAACAAATAACAACGGAGAATGCTTAACATGCCTTAAAATAGTATCAGACAATTGCTTTGACACAACTGGTGCAGCCTCAGCTGGCCTCCCTGGCCTAACGAGTGGAGAACAAATCGGAGGCATGTGAAAATCAATCACTGAAAATATCAAACTAAATGTTGACGCCCAGAAAATAGAAGTGAACAACAAATTGTAGAGGATGATAAGCAAAACTATATACAAGCTATGCAAACTCAACCTATGCATCCCTCATCTGGTGACTCCTTTGAAGGGGTCATGACCTCCATTTTTATAGCAGCCAACATGGTCTATAGCACCAAAAGAAAAATAAAATAAAATAAATAGATAAATAAACAAGCACAATTTACAAGACCCACATGTCCTTTACACATCTAAACTTGCAAAAACAAAGGAAAAGATGGACTGCAATTACAGTTAAACCAATCTTAGCCAACGCTGACCCGTCAGCAGATGCAACAGCCCCTGCAGTAAAACAGGAAAACAGAGCTTTTGAGTTGCCCGTTTCTTGGAACAAATTTAGGAGAATTCTATGGTAGGGTATGAAAAGAAAATACCATACGTTTAATCCATTTGACGACTAAAAAATGTACCTTATACGTGTTCTATCATATAGTTCTTCACAAATTAAGTGAGAAACTAGGAAAAACTAAGATTAGTCCAACATTGCAACTCTGATGAAAATTTCAACCAACCTAGTGCTATAGTCGTATCTCTTGCTTTCCCAAGTGCTCTACCATCGGGTCGAATCGATTCGGTTAGATGACGCTCATAGAAGCGAAGAGGGAAAAGTCTTCTGAAAGCATCCACTTCCATTTCTGATGACAAATCCCCTGAAGCACTTGGATATCCCATTCCCAAACCTCTATCTTGTTTCTGTTCTTGTATACTATATAAATAAAATAGCAAAAATGCATTTTTTTAGCATAGTAACATGGGACATTAGGCATTTATTTATTTTCAGAAAAGAAAATTTAGATATGGGATATAAGTTTTACTTGTCGTGTTGAAATATAACAAAAAAATTTAGAATATTTTCCAAATAGGAAAAATTAAAATCAATATAGTAATTACTACATATGCCATAAGGTGTAATTTAGGCTTGGAAAAAAATTTCTCACAAAGTATTAACCGGAAAAACTTGAAATTTCATAAACAAATAAGCAAAAAATGAGCTCCCAAAAGGATCGGCAAAAATCCAGCAAAGAAAAATGATTATGAAATGCAAAACACATTGCGCAGAGTTGGATCGGAATCGATGAATTCAGCTGCCACGAATTGAGGAACTCTAGTGTTTAAAATTATTACGTATGAAAAAGAGAAAAGAACCCCAAACAAAAATTGCAAATGCATTATTATATAAAGGATAAAAAGACATATATGTATTAAACATATGCATTACATACATACATACATACATACATACATACATGTAGAGAGAGAGAGAGAGAGAGAGAGAGTTTTTGCTTACTGTAATTGAGGGACCATTGTGTGCCGGAGACCGCAGAAAGAGAGAAGAGGAAGTGAAACTGGCGGGATGTGTTAAAAACGAATTTACTGTGAGCTCTGAGGTTGAAGACTCTGCTATTCTGCTGAAGAAAACTCTGAGTCTAAAAGAAAAAAAAAAAAAAACAAATTATAAACAGAAAAAACTATATCAAATGAATAAAACAATTGAGCTAGAAAGTTTCAGACCACATCAATACTTGGTAACACCTAACAAAAATCAAAAGTCTCACCTCATACGCTGTCTACAACAAATTCCTAAAAAATAAGAAAAGAAAAACAAATCAAATTTAAAGCCATAAATAATCAACTAAGTAGAAGAGCAAACAAAATCAAGATTCAAGAACAATACTCATTCGTACATATATATATACTCATTCCAAACCTAACTTTCAATAAACCAAAATAAGAACTTTTTCTTCACGAAGTATAGAAATAACCAGAGAAAAAAAAAAAAAAAAGACACCTTGAAGAGAGACGAGTGAAGAGGCAGACCTCAGACGAGACGAGACGAGACGAGGCGAGAAAAGAGAAGAGAAGAGGGAAGACCCGGCCGGAGAGTGGAGGAGCGAAAGGGGAAGGGGGGGCGAGGGGGCCTAGGGTTTTCGACAATTAAAATGAGAAGAGAAGAACTGAGGTGGAGACTGGAAAAGGGCAGCTCAACCTCGGTAGAACGCGAAAAACGTATTTTTGAATTTTTTTTTTTTTTTTTGGTTGGAAGTAAAACATATTTTCAAAATATTTATAATAAAGGTTAAATTTAGAATGTAAATAATACATTAAAAAAATATTTATACTGTAAATAAATATATAAAAACATTATTTATATTATAAATTTAATTTTTATATAAATAAAAATTATTTACACTATATCATAAATTTAACATTTATTATAATTTTTTTCAAAATATGTTGTTTATTACAAATAGTTTTGAAAAAGTAACTTTTTTACAATTTCCAAAGATGGGATCTTTTTGACGAGAGAATTTTGGGAAACAGTTAGGGTATTTGAGAGAGGAGTTTCAACCCTTAAGTTTGAACCACATATGATAAAATGTGAAAACTTTATACTGTAGTATATTTTTATTTTACACTTATATTATAATATATGAGAGTATTACACTGTTTATATATATATGAGAGCTTTACATTTTTTTACAGTTTGAACTTTAGAGTTCAAACCATTCTCTTTTTTTTAAGTGAAATGAAATGACTGAAAAAATTCATAAATTAATAAGCATAACCAATTAAGGATTTTGTCATAACTACGCCATCGAATTCATAGGAAAATATAAGTTTAAAATGTATAAGTTTAGGTTTCAGTAAGAATTATAAGAAATATTTACGAGAGAGCACAAAAATTTAAAAAAATAATTGATTTTAGACAAATCAATATATTTTTTCAATAGTATGTGCAAGACTTTGGTTCGATAGTTGAGCACTAGATTAATTACGTTATATAGAACTCAAGAATTTAAGTTAAAGGTTTTCTCAAAAAACCCAAACACTTATTGTGAAGATTCCACTTAAAATTCCACACGTTTATAATTAGAGCAAATTCAGTAGTATATAATATCGTTAAGCGTCTTGAGGATCTTTTTTAGAAAAACTATTTAAATTAGTAGGCCTCTCATCTTAAAATTAAAGATGAATGGAGCTTATCAATGAACATTCTTAGATTTAATAAATTAGAATTTCAAGTATGAGTACTGTGTTAAATGTGTACATATAGACACATTAATGTAATTAAACGAAGTTAGTAACCCTTTTTTAATTTCAGGAGTTCATTATTAGTGAAATCGAGAAATTAATGTTACAAGCACTAAGAACCTAGTCCAGTATAATAAAGGGTGAGAAAATCCTAAAGTTTAATAATGTAGTGCATATATTTAAATCTAGGATTTTCTTAAAAATATTATGTATGAATTTTGTAATTGAAGAATTTGTGAAATTAATATAAGAATATTTCAAAAATTCTTTAGTAAGTTTTATAATTAAAATTATTAACTATCATAATTTAATAGATTGGATGATAAATTCTACTACAACTAAGGCAGAAGAAATTTCAATCCGTAAATAACTTGAGAAATTAATTATGAGAATTTTTGAGTGTGGTATAAAGTTAGTAGTGTACCAAAAAACACTTTAACGCATATTAGATCCTTGATTACCAATTAATTTAAAATCAAAGCTATGCGAGTAGCTATATCAAAAGAAAATTCTATGTGAATTCGGATAGTGATATTGTTAAAAACTATGTCATTATTAAGTCTAGATACTGAAAAATTAAGTTTTGATTTTTATTAAGATTAAAATAAATTTCTAGACTTAACACAGTCAAAATCGGTACGCGATTGTACTTATATTGACGTTGGTTCATGCTGTGGTTGGCATATCATGGTATTTGAAAAATAAGAGAAGACCTACGAGGACAAAAAAATTCTATGCGAATTTGGATAGCGACATTATTAAAAACTATGTCATTATTGAGTCTAAATAATGAAAAAGTCAAGTTTAGATTTTTATTAAGCTTAAAATAAATTTCTAGACTCAACACAATCAAAATCGGTACGCGATTGTACTTATATTGATATTAGTTCATACTGTGGTTGGGCTATCACGGTATTTAAAAAATAAGAGAAGACCTGCTAGATATTAAAATTTTCTGTCAGCTAAGTTAGTCATTGCTGACAGTATAAAAATTATTTGCTTAAGGTGTAACTTACAAGGAAGAATTTGAGACAAAATCCCTTAAATCATGCTAACCACCCCATGATGATTATGCTTGGCAATAATAAGAGCAAAACCCACACTTCACTCCACCTTATCTTTAGTGTCAATCTTAGGGAAATTTAAGCCTAGTTTAAGCTTCATTAGATCACTTAAGAGAATAGCTAAACCTTGAGTTAGATGGAAAGGATTAAATTTATCAAGGCCTATATAGAAAAGGCCATTAAAATCATCTCAAAATTTTACTTCATCTCCTTATTGTCCATTTCCTCTCCACTGTGTGTCCTAAGCCTTCCAAGAGAAAAAGAAAAGAAAAATGTGTGCTTCCACTTATTTCAAAACCAAACCCAAATTCTAAATCAAAACAAACCAGAATCCCAAAATATTTTCTACCATTTTGATACCACAAAACTAAGTTCAACAAAGAAGAAGAAAGAAGGATATCTTAGAGCCTTGGACTAAGGTAATGTCTATATTTTTGTCCCCTTTTCTTAGTAAAATATATAAATACATATATATATTTATATATGTTACTTAGATAACCTTGGTATGAAGACCAAAACAAAGCTAGGTTTTTACATAATTAAGTTTTGATTTAGTGTTGATATAGGGAGAGGAAAAAGAGAGGAGATAGAAGCCTTAAGACCACCCTCCCAAATAGTTTCATCAAGGGTAAGCAACTTAAACTTTTCCTTAAATTTTCTAAGGTTAAAGTTTACAACATTATAAGAGAATTTATGATTGGGTGAGAAAATAGCTTGTAATAATTATTTATATGTTGATTAGTTTGGTTTGTGCTTGTAAGGGATGTAAAAAGTTAGAACTTGTATATTAGGATTATGTTTTTACAAGTTTTGGTTTGTGAAAAATTTTTTTACAAACTTTGAACGCATGAACGGAAGCCTTAGAGATGTTTTTAAAAACTTTTCCGAACATAATACTTTTAGTTTTTGATGTTCTGAACAAAACTTTTTGACTAAGTAAAAAGGAAGTTTTGACTCTAAATAGGCTTTGCAAGCAATTTTATTAGACTGCATCAAAACTATCTAAAAACTATCTTAAGGTAGCCCCAAAAACTGCCTAAAGCAGTTTGTAGAAGCTGCCAAAAACAGTTCCAGAAGTGTTGGAACTGTTTTGCCACTATCGGGTTGCTTTGGGTCTGAATTTTATGTTTTGTTGAACATGAAAGTTTTAGATTTTGATGAGACGAACAACTTTCGTGAGAAATTTTTTTCAAAATCTGCCTCTAACATATAGTTATGGATAGTTTTCTAAAACTGTCCAAAAAGTTATTTTTGGGCAGAAAACTATTTTAAAATTTTAGGATGTTTCGAGGCCGAATCGTAATTTTCATCAAACACAAGAGTTTTAGTTCGCAGCAAAATGAAGAACTTTGTGAAGAAATTTTTGTAAAAATCTACTTTTAATTTGGACTTTAATTGGGATTTATAAAAATAGTCAAAACTTTTTAATCGGTAAAAATTTGCAAAATTTCAACCGGAAAACAATTTCGCCAAAATGGTAACCGAGACTATAAAATAAGCACAAAAATTATTAAGACACATATTTAAAACAAGTAATTTATATAGAGAAAAACTTAAAAAAAAACTGTCTTTACATATGATTTCACCTTAACTTTCTGAAACTAACTAAAATAAGTACCTTCCGGTACCAATTTTTATAAACAAACATCACCTGACTTTAAAATTATATTTTTCAATAAACCAAGAAACTACAGTGCTCTAAAAAGATTATATAAGTTTAAGATTTAACGGGTTACTAGTTTTGGGCATTATTTTATAGAGCAATTTTTATTTGAATATTTGAGCTCTATGGATGAGATTTTGTGAAGAAAAACTTTAATAGTTTTCAATTTGACACCAATTAAGCCATCATAAAAACCCAATATGCCAGAGTCTTAGTACTATGATGCTAAGCATGAGTCCAATGTCTGTTTTAATTTAAAAGACCGCTTGGGTCATAGTTCATCGGTGTAATATATATGACATCATACACTCACTTTTGGGCTTAACAGGCTTGGAACCAATTACGAGCCTATTAAATGGATTTATAATATAGCTAATTAGAACTTAGATTAAGAATCACAAATTTTGGAAATGCCTAATTTACTGGATTAAGGTCTTATAGATTCAAGGACGATGGATAATTAATTAATTATTTTAAATTAATTAATTATCAACTTTGATAGAACTAATGGCACTTAAGGAAAAATTTAATTATTATGAGGATTTACTAATATAGTTAATCCTTGAAACAAAAATAGTGATTTTATGATCCAAGAATTGCAATCTAAAAGAGTGATCAAATTCTTATAGTTATACTAAAATTGAAAATAGTATAAAATAGACTATTTTTACACACTCTTAATGGGTGTCATATACAGAATCATTCTCTAAGAAAGATAAGGAATTTCAAGTAAACCAAGATCCTTACTACAAGAAATAGATAAGTAGGAATCTCGCCTACAATATGAATAGTTTTTAAATAAATTTTTTTTATAAGATTTCTAAAATTATAAAATACTTGTTCAATGATATGCCCTGCTATAATTCTGTTAGTACATATTTATTATGATGTGTTAACATCTTGATAGGACATGAATGATATGTGACGTATGCTGTATTAAAATTTACTATTTACGTATTTTTAGCTAGGCATGTTTTCAGTATTATTATGTAGTGTTATGCAGTAACATGTCATACTGTAGACACATAATCAGAAAAGTGAAATTAAGTAAGATAAGTTAAGGGGTGTCGTATCAACCTTTTGACCTACGGAGAGGCTTAAATGTTAAAAAAATCATGGTGTCATTGGGACTTTGCAAATCGTAATGACCAAAATACAATTTATGATCTCAATGTTATTAGGGACCTCGTGAACCTTGATTTCTTGAAGATCATGCGCAACCGATATGATCACTTGGGCCCAAAGAATAAGATAAAATAAAGCTGAAATAATTAAGCATAAAATAGGTCAATAAGCAAGTATAAAATGATCATACATAGTTTTATTAAATGATCTTCAAATTGTTTTGTAAGTTGAATTTCCTACTTACTGAGCAAAAACTCGTTTAAGTATTTTCATACTATAGGTAAGGACCCTGTCAGCATCACTTGATTGGACAATGGCAAGTGGTGGATGAATGTTGAAGATAAAAATGGATACCGCTCATGTAAAAATGTATTTTTTTTGTTATATTGTCTTTTATAAAATTTTGTAAGTGTGAAAAATTAAGTAGTGTTATGCTATGGGCTTTGGAGACCGAGGTTGTAGTCATTTAACCTCAAATTTAAAAAAAAAAAGATAAATAAAGAAAAAGGGTTTAATACTTTCAACAAGAAACATATATATTAATGTTGCAACAAAAAATGCAACAAATGCACGTAAATTTTCTAATAGGAAATTATAGTAATAAATAGTTGTATAAATGATTTTAAAGTATCATCTTTAAATTGAGAAAAGTATTAAAAAAATAATTTTTAGGAAAATTATCATACTAGTTTTTAAAGGATTACGTTTTAAGAAATTTATATGTTACTTTTAAGATATTAAATTATAAGAAAAATATACGATGATTTTAAAGAGGTTTTAAAAGCATTTAAATTAGGTATTTATAGCGATATTTAATTTAGACTTGTTTTAGAAATATTTTCATTTAATTAAGGAATATTTTAAAGGAAGTAACTTTTTGAATAATTACATTTACACTAAAAAAAAAGTTTTAAAGAATTATTATTATTTTTATGCTTTAAGAAATTAAGGTATGAAGTATGTAAAGAATTAAGTTTTGGAAAATTATAATTATGTTAAAACGTAATAATTATAATTACTTTATTAGCACGTTTGAGGTTTTAATATTATTATGTTAGATTTATGGAATTAAGTTATGAGAAATGATTATTATTTCTTTTAAAATATATGTTAAGTATTCAATATCAAGATTTCATTTAAAAAAAATTATTCAGCAATTTCAATACTTTATGATAAAGTATATTTAAGTTTACGATTATGTAGTTAAGTAACGGCTATATAAGTAGGGTTGTTACATGAAATGTATTGCAATACTTAAAAATTAGTTAAATTGGCTTAAACAGTATCCACAATACAATCAAGAATTTCCTCTAACCAAAAATAATCATCTTCCAAGGAAAAAGCAAACTATGCAAATGTATGGGCTGCCTTATTACACTCACGGGAAACAAAAAACCAAAATTACCACTGGCAGACCCGTTAATCAATAAATTGATGTCTTCAATTACTAGACCAGCCTCTGCATCATAGTTTGAAGATTGGACTCAATTGGCAACTATAGAAAAGTCGGTCTCACGAACCTTTTTCCACAAACCACTATCAAGAGCGAATAGAAGACATTCTCACAAAGCAATACGTTCAACTGCAAAAGCACTAACCAATCCAAGAATCTTCTTCGCGAAAGCCCCCAAGACATTACCACCAGAGTCTCTAATCAATCCTCTAGCTCATAAAAAAATTGAGATTATGTGAAACAATAGCATCTACATTAAGTTTCAGTTACATCCCATCAGGGGTTGCCACTGTCTCCGATCTAGGGCATTTGAGTTTCTACAAATTTCTGTAGCATTCTGATATGCTTGGTACTCCATGAGTCAAAGAGAAGCATCTTCCAACAAAGCCTTAGGATCTTTCAGCTTTCCTTCATTAACAAAGAGATTATGGTCTTTCCACAAAAGCCACAACACCATACAAAACAGCTCAAAGTCTTCTTTTCTAAGAGCCTCACACATTTGCAGCAAGAAGAAATCAAACTTATCTCCCTTATATCGAGAGATCTTATCCTAGAAAAACTTCCCTCCCAAATGCAACCTATAGCCTCACAACAAATCAAAGCATGATAAGTTGTCTCCGTACCTTCTTGGCATCTCTTGCACCCATTTACACCTCCAGCACCCTGTCTAAACAAATTTTGATTAGTCGGAAGAAGGATATGGAATGCTCTCCATACAAAGAGCTTAATCTTGTGGGGAATCTTTAAGTAAACAAAGACTTAATAGTAAACTCTCCTCGACTATCATAGTGCCAAATCATTCAATCTTGTCTTCTCGAGACATTAATTGGAACGCTTTGAAACTTCTATATCGGCAGCCACGAAATAAGAATTAAACAGTCCGAAATTCCAACCTGATGTAGAGTTAAAAGGAGGATCAAGAAGATCAGCTGCCTACCAGTTTCTTGACACCTTTGTAACCAGACTTGAAGGATACCGGCCGTGGCAGCCATGGGTCCTCAAATACTCTAATAGAGGCCCCATTTCCTACTCGCCATCACATTCTCATCTTCATAAGTACCCCTAAGTAGCGGCCCCTAAGTACCCCTCCAGCCAACGACGTTGGATTTCGAATAAGCCACCACACTTGTTTAGCCAACAATGACTAGTTGAATGCTTCCAAATCTCTAAAACTAATCCCTCCATCTACTTTGGATCTAAAAAGCTTGTTCCATGCCCACCAATGAACTTTCTTTTAGAAAAAATGGTACGTAGCAAAAATTTTAAAATTTTTAAATCAGGGTATTTTTCAAAACACAAGTTTGACAAGTTATATGTATAAATTGACCAGATCTTACTAACCTTAGAATGCTAAAGAGCTCCTACAATCTATGAAGAGAAGAATGTTCTAGAAGAGTCTCAATCAACTGGTCTTCTTTGCTATTCTCCATCCACGATCGGTATGTGTATGGGCACGTGTCATACAGCTTTTCCTCTGATGACTCTCCTTCCAACCAATTGAGAAGACCCAGAGCAACAATTTGTAATAGTGAACAAAAGCTCTTAGAGAGTTTTAGAGTATCTAACATAGGAATACTCACTCTTGACTTCTCAACTTATTTAAATAACTCAAAAAACCTACTCCTTATTTATAAAAGTCGTTCCCAAGGTTGGTTATTATCAGATATGGCCTCAAAAATTCGAATCTGAATCTATATCTGATAAAATTGCATCTAAAACGTATAATCAAATTTTCGTTAGATCGGCAAGCTGAACTAACGGATCGGCCTGTCGAACTTGCTCCATTGGCAGACCAAACTAACTAATCGACCTATCGAACTTACGATAAATGATCCCTACGAATCTTTTATTTTCCACTCGAATAAAGCTTTAGTTTTAATTCAAATAACCTAATAGAGAAGTTATCTAATTAAAACAATCATATCTAGATAATATCTAGGAAAATAAGTATTCTAGATGATTCAACAAGTTTATCTTAAATTAATTTATAAAATTAATTCAATCAATAAACAGACATAAATTATCTAATCCTATCAAATTTTAGCCAATCTAATAATTTAATATAAGTCATCAATTAGAAAAAGCATGACATATTGTTACAAGATTTATTATGAGCTAGCAAAGGGGATCTGATGGACCTACATAGTTCAAGCTTCAAAAATTATAAAACATAATATCTAATATACACATTTTATAATTATTAACTCTAACGCTACTCCACTAAAAGCTTAAAATTACACTCTCGAACTACGTAAAATTACAAAGCCTAAATTAGCTAAGTGTCCATGACATATCACGATGCGTCGTATCCCCATAGGATATCCATAATCAGCTTAAGGATAAATTCTATATTACCTTCTCGATTATTTTTCTCTTATGTTCTAATATCTCATCATTGAAATACTTAGCATCCAAGGACAATGTACCATTTTGTTACACCTTTGTATCTAAATAGTTAAGCGCTCTAATTTTTCAATTACAGGATAACGCATATAAGAGGATATCGTCAACTTCTAAAGAGGAGCTATGGATTCTATATCTATGAATAACAGGTCTACGCTATCAAGAGTCATGTCTCTAACGTTTCGTTATGCATACCATCATGAAATATAGATGCCATCCTTTGGTACATCAATAGACATATGTCAAGTGATAACGCCCCAAAATGTTTCTTCTTAAACGGTGGACATTTATAATATAGAAAAGTTGTCGTATCCATAGGGAGGTAAAAATTTGTAACTCAACAAATTGATAAAAATAAACGTTCAAAAAGGCAAGCGGTTTTTCAAGACAAAGTTTAAAATGAAAGAAATATTTTTGTGATTTTTTTAATTTAGAATTTAAAACATAAAATTAAAACAGTGAAGCTTAGAGAATCTTTTGTATGTTTCACAGCTGGCATGGATTCTTAACTCTAATTAATTAATTATCTAAGGTATTTGATTTATTATATCTTTTCTCGTCAATTGCAAGCACTTTTACTATTTTTATAAGTCAACTGAGAGCGACAATATAGCAAGCCATAATGCAGTAAGGGCTTCCTATAAAAGTAGCAAAATAATCATCTCTCATTAATGATCAGGTGCACTAATTATGAAAATTATAACCGCTGTCACTACAATTATAATTAACATAATTTTAAGATAGAAAAGATAATAACAAACTAAAATTATTATCTTTTTATGGAATAAATTATTGCATTAATTCTAGCAGCACCTCGTCATATTAAATAGTTTAAGAATACACTATGACATCCTCTGTCTACAATAAATCAAGAATTACCAAGCATTTACTATGCCAGTCCATGTCTATAATACAGCAGAGACTTAACTTAATAAACAGGCATGACTTCAGTATTATTAATATTAATTACGCAACACAATTAAATTATATAAAAAAAGTATGACTGAATTTATGCAAGAATTGAGCAACCTAACAACATCAACAATAATTGTTAAAAACATAAAGATATAATTTATTCCACAAAAATATAAGCCTTACAACACAGTTATAGAGATAAAATCCATACCACAATACTATGCATACAAGATCATCTCTTTACTTTACCAAACTCTCTATATTAATTTAGACATTATTTTATTATTAAGGGATACTACTAAACCTAACTTAACAGATAAAGAAAACAAAGGAAGAAAAGGGAGAAGAAGGCCCGAAGGCTCATTGAGGGGTGTCCTGAACTAAGGCAAATGCCTCAATATTTATAAGGGCTTGAAAATTACTATTTGCCATTTTTAATTATTATTATTATTTTTTGCTGTTAAAACATTGACAAATTCAGATCATAATGATCTTATTTTCTTCTCAATTTTCCACACAATTCAGCTTACATGAGTAAGCAAATCTTAGCTTGAAATCAGGTGTGACGTGGCAACTGGAGGCACGGATGTAGGTTCATCTGGATTGCTGACATCTCGATCCAACAGTTGAAATTCGTTGAAGAAACTAGGCCTAGTGGGGCCATGTAGGTCCAAAACGACAGCCGTCAGATTGGTCAAAAATTTGCAATCGAAGAGCTAAGAAGATGGCTACATGTCGGCATTGTCACACGAGAATCCAAGATGTCTGAGATTCCCTTTGACGCGCATGAAGTTTGACTATGCATGTTATGCACTCGCCTATCAAGAGTTGACACGTGGAATGTGCTGCTGAGACGTGACTGATGAAAGGCTTACGGTGTAACACACGGACGGCTATGATTTAAACAGAGGCGCGGTCGATGGACCATGTGAAGCTACGTGTCCTCCTCTAGATAAACTCGAGTTTTAATTGAGTTTTTGATGCATTTGATGTCTAATTTTGCCCCTTTTTGCACCATTTTGCTCTGTTTTTTCTCTAGATTTCAAATCTAAAATTCACAAACACACTAAAATTAATTATTTTACAAACATAATATTTTCAAAAATATTAAAAATATTTATTTAACATTAAAACACACAAAAAATAATTACAAACTTCTAAAATTTTTGTTCTCTTTTGGTTTGACATAGATATAATTTTTAAGACTTGGAAATATTTTTAAAAATTATAAAAAATAGAATAAAACAAATTTACAAACTAAAAACACATTATCAAACACATTAAAACTCAAAATAAAATAACCACTTATTATTTTTACTGTTTTGACTATTTACAAACTAAACACATATTTAACTCACCAAAACGACTCTAAAAATTACCAAAAATTACTATTAAACATAAAAACACACTAAAAACACTTTTTTAAACACATTTACACTTTAAGACACAAAAATACTTATTAACACAAAAATGCTATTAATTAGATGATTTAATGAGAAATAAAAGTATAAATAAATGATTTAAGCCTTAGAAAATATGTACTTTTTTAGTTTCATCATCAAGACAATAGGCCTACTATTCATTTCATGATTAAGATTTAACACATATACCTGTCTAAATTGAATTGATTTGCTGAGATAGAATTATTAATCTAAATTAATTACACTTTATGTCCCGATCCAATGTCTTGTCACTTATGACAATGCATCAATTTTTCTATTCGCAGAGTCTACCTATGATGGCCAAGACAAACCATCTCATGTCAGGGATATAGATAACACAACAATCTTTACATAAATAAAATGCCTAACTTTATTTTCTCGATTGTGGATCTTATGATTTAAACTGTCATCTTTAGAATCATGTCTTCCGCATAATCTATCCATCATATGCCTGATTTTAAAGGTTTAGATCGACAATCTTAGACTTTTGTTTGCTTATTATACATCGAACAAATATGAACGTAAAGAGGACAATAATTTGGTATATGAATAATAAATAAATTCTTTATTGATAAAAATGTCTCCAAAAACATATTACATTTTTACTCCTTATGGCATACATGTCTAACAATCTCTCACTTGCACTAAGTGAGTAAATATGGCATATCCCACATCCCCATAGCTTCCACATGACTCTCGAAAAATCTCCCCTTTAGTGTCTTCGTGAATGGATCAACTAAATTGTCATCATATGTGATTTTGCATACAGCAACATGCCTACGCTCAAGGAAGCCCTTTATCACATGATACTTCCGATGAATATGCTTACTTTTCTTATGAAATCTTGGTTCCTTAGCATTAGTTAGTTGCTACAGTGTTATCACAATACAGCGATACCACCTTATTCATACCAAGAACTACCTCAAGATCCCTAAGGAACTTGTAGAGCTACACTATTTCTTTCTAAGCATCACTAGCTGCCACATACTCGGCTTCCATCGTTGAATCCGAAGTGCAATCTTGCTTGACACTTCTCCAAACAATGGCACCGCTGCCCAAAGTAAATACAAAACCAAAATTCGATCTCCTCGAATCCAAATAGTATTAAAAATATGAATTAGTATATCCTGGAAGTGTTAAGTCCTCACCCAAATATACAAGTATATACCCTCGAGCCCTCCTTAGGTACTTGAAAATATGCTTGACCGTAACCCGATGGTTCGGTCTCAGGTCTAATTGAAATCGACTTACTATTTCGACTGCATAACAAATATCCGATTCTATGCAAAGCATGGCATACATGAGACTACCACTACCGAAGCATAAGGCACCTTTCTTGTATTCTTTTTCTTCATTAGACTTCGGTGAGTCTTTCTTAGAAAGAGTAATTCCAGACCTAGGTGGTTGCCCACCTTTCTTGGAATTCTGTATTGCAAACCTCTTGAGAATTTTTTCTATGTAGGCTGCTTGGAACAAAGCTATCATTCTGTTCTTCCTATCCCAAAAAATCTGGACATTGAGAACATAATTAGCTTCTCCCAAGTTTTTCATATCAAATTGCTTGGTCAACCATAATTTGACCGATGACAATACCCCAATGTCATTGTCAATTAGCAGAATGTTATCTACATAGAGTAGTAGAAAAACCACTTTCCCATCCTTTATGTGTTTGTAAACACATGGTTCGTCCACATTTTGTTTGAACCCATAAGTCTTGATCACTTGATCAAATCTTATGTTCTAAGAACAAAAAGCCTACTTAAGTCCATAAATTGACTATAGCAGCTTACAAACCTTACCCTCCTGACCCTTAGCCTTGAACTCGTCTGGCTATACCATATATATAGACTCATTAAGATAGCCGTTTAGAAAAATCGTCTTGACATCCATTCGCCATATCTTGTAGTCGAGAGTGGCAACTATGGCAACATAATACGGATGGACTTAAGCATGGCTATAGACAAAAAGTTTTTCTTGTAATCGATTCCTTCTTTTTGCGTGTATCCCTTAGCTACAAGTCTAGCCTTATAGGTTTCAACTTTTCCATCCACTCTTCTCTTTCTCTTATAGATCCACTTACACCCTATAAGTTTTACCCCTTTGGGAAGATTTACAAGGTCCTAGACCCGATTTGTCTCCATAGGCTTCATCTCTATGTTCATGGCTTCTATATAGAGTTATGAATCAACAACCTCCATATCCTTTTTGTAAGTGTAAGAATCCCTGTCATGTTCATCTGGTTTAGCCAAGAAGGCCTCACCATTGAGCATATACCTCTCGGGTTGACACACGATCCTTCCACTATGCCGAAGCCCTTTAGATTGTTGTTCGTGTTCGGTTGGTTTTTCTACCTTGAAATGCTTTATGAAAACTATTTTATAAATTTTAAAACATAAAAGACCTTAAATCAAAGCATAAAAATTTTGAAAAAAAAAAACTTGAATTTTATGTTTTTTTGAATGTTAAAATATCTTTCATTTTTTCTAAGAAAAAATAATTTTCAACAATAACTCTAGTCTAATTAATAGTATTTTTTTTATCTTGTCTTTTTTTTTTTTTTTTTTTTTTGTTGTCAAAGTATGCAATGGAAGAAACGGAAACAAGTTTTTCAAATTCAAAACATACTTTTACACTTTATAAAGATATAGGAATAATTTGAGAAACAATCAAAACTAAGAAGTATAATACGTAATTAATACAGCTATATAAATAAGTTATTACTATTGGAATGCAATCATCACACCTGTGTTGCCATATCAAAACTATCATATAGTAGTATATCATCTAAAATTTTTTTGGACAATTCTATTTTACTACTAGATGAATCATCAATAATGATTTTTTTCTTGAAATAATGATAAATTATGTTGCTTTTTTAAAAAAAATTTTGTTTTTAATAATCATTTTTCCTCAATGATGTGTCAAAGACTTGACACATGAATTTTGATTGGAGGAAAGGAGGTATGGACAGGAGATGTAACAACCAATTGGTAAGTGTTATTAAAAAAATGGTTATTAAGACTAATGACCCATATACTTTAGGGTTTCTTTTAGTTTATCTCCTGAGCTTTAAACATCATCATTGTACATTTTAAACTTTCAATATGCCTTACTTAGCCTTTTAAATTTTAAAATTACCATTTTATCTTTAAACTTTCAAAGCTTTTTACTTTGTCACCTAAATTTCTGATTTTTCGTTCAAATAGACAGAATGAAACCCGAGTGATTTGCACGTGAGTCACCTGTAAAAACAAAAATGAGATTTTAACACTCTCAAATTTTGTTTCACATTTACACTCTCATTTAACTTTTTTTTTGCTCTTATTTAAGAAGAGTCTGTATGCATATTTTCTTTTCGATATTATTTGCCAATATCTCCTTATCTTTAATGCTTAACTTGTATTTTTTAGTATTCAAATTCAGATATCGACAAACAATATCTACTTATTAAATGAATTACGCATTAAAAATGAGAAAAAATATGCGGATAAACCCTTCCTAATTAGGAGTTCATATACAAAAATAAAGGCGTGAAGTGAGAGTGTAAATATGAAATAAAACTTAAAAGTGATAAAATTTCATTTTTGTCTTTGTAGATGACCCATGTGTAAATCAAATGAGCTTAATTTTGTCTATTTGAATGAAAAATCATAAATTTAAGAGACAAAGTGAGGAGCTTTGAAAGTTCAAGAGTAAAATTGTGATTTTTAAAATTTAGAGGACAAAGTGAGGAGTTTTAAAAGTTCGAGGAATAAAATGATGATTTTTAAAATTTAAGGACAAAGTGAGAGAGACCCTAAAGTTTAAGGGCCAATAGTGTTAATAACTCAGGAAAAAAACAAAGAAAGAAAAAACAACCAACTGGTGTACCATAACGTTTTGTAAAGTGACCAAGTAGTTTTATTTTGTATCATACCTATTTATTTATTTTTTAAAAGAAATAGAACTCACTCACTGAGTGTCACGATACCCTGGTAAAAAATTTAATATGTGGATAGGAAAAAAATTTTCTAATACAATATATTACAATGTTAGATTTGACATGACATGTCATAATATTGAATGCCATTTTAGCTCCAACTATAAAGTAGGTTAAATATTGGCATTTAGCTTTTTTAAAAAGAATAATTTGTGCTTTTAGTTGCTTGCTGGTTAGCGCCCTTAATCTTTCACTCTACAATTATAATATTATGTATATTTTTTAAATTTTGTATAGAATAAATATTTGGGCAAATGAGGAAAATAACCCTAATTTAGAAAGTAATAAAAAATAATAGGCCAAAGTTTAGAAGTAATCAATAAATAGGCCGAACCTATATATAGGTTTTCCCAATTGGTTAAATTACAAAAACAACCTTGTCCTTTTACCATTGCATACTACGTAGGGGCGTTTGAAGGTGGTTTCAGTGATTTTTTCCTCTAAACTACCATCCAAACCCAAAATAAATTTTATTTTTGGGTGGTTTATGCAGATTAATACTTTTATGTAAACCAAACCAAACAAAACCACCCATAAGCAGTTTGAACGGCTTGGTTTGAGTAGTTTGTGCTTAAAATTAAAAAAAAGTTTTCACCTAACACAAATTAAAGTAAAATATCTAAAAGTGTACTATTCAAAATTTAATACAAATCAAAAACCAAACTATAAGGTCACAATAACACAAATTAAAGTTTACCAATAACCAACTAGAAAGTCAAAAGTGTAACATAATATAAGACAACACAATCAAGTTTTAAACTTGAACTAAAGTTTTGTGCTTGTGTCGATAAATCTCTCGTGCTAACGTCCTCGATTGATGCTTATGATCTCTGTAGGAATGGATGAGTTATTTATGAAGAACAAAGATAACAACCATATGAGCTCTTTTTTTTTTTTTTTAACGCATTGATAATGTAATAAATAATCAAGTTAGAAAGCAAAGTTGTTTACCTGACTCAATTTTTGAATAAGCTTCCAAGTCTGCTAGGGTTCCATGACTTTTTTCATTTTTGCTTTGATTTTTTTTTTTTTTCATTTTGGTTCTGAGTTAGTCGTATGTGTTTTGTTTCCTTTATTTGGTTTTTTATTTTTGTATACATGCTAATGAGCAAGTAACATTTAAGGAAAAATGAGAGAAAAGTGAAATTTCAATACAAATGAGGGAAAAGTAATATTATTGGATGTGGAGAAGTTTATTATACACATGTGTAGGACTTTTTTCATTACCAATTAAAAATAATCTATATAAAAAATAATAAAAATTCTCTTATATTAAAAATATTTTATAAAAAATATATATATGACGGTTTGACGGGCAATTTGGATGGGCGGTTTGAGCAGTTTGGGAGTGTCAAACCACTAACTAAACCGTCCAAATTATTTGTATAAAAACCACCAAAACCATTTAAAATTAAAATAAAAATCATCGGATTGGTTCAGATTGGTTTGGATTGGGCAGTTTAAAGGACTTTTGAACACCCTTAGTACTACTTTTCTTACTCTCTCTTTTTCTCCCTTCCTCTCTCCTTGTCTCTCACTCCCCCTTGCCGAGATCCAGATCGCTCATCGGACGATCATCTTTGGGCCATGATGGACAGCGATTTGCTCTCTCTCCTCCTTTTAGATCGCTGATCAAAATGTAGATTGCACATCAGACAATTGTTTATGGGCCGTGCTGGTGACGATCCTTGGCTCGGAAGAAGGTGGCTATGAGTATATATAGTTGATTCTATTGGTAGATTGAAATTCTCGTAATCAGTTTCTGAAAGCAATTAACTTCTTTTTTTTTTTGCTGTAAATTATTTAATTAAATCTGTACAAAAACATTCATTAGTTTTATATGAAGGTAGATGATTCTCTTCCATGTTCTTTTAACAATACAGAAAGAAACATTTTTCATAAAATGAAAAAGTTAAATTTGGTCTATTAGGGTTCGTTTGGTAAATAGATTCGAATTACTGATTTGATTTGATTTGAGTTGTGTAATTTGAATTAGTGATTTGAATTGTTATCTGAATTGGCGTTTGGATGTGCATTGTTTTAATCTGAATGTCGAATAAAATTTGAATTTGTGTTTGAAGAGGTAGTATAAATAATTTTTGATTTATTAACAAATCTAATAAAATCTTAATATTATGATCCTAAAAAATATGCAATATAATCTTCGGGTCTATTTGTTTTGAGTATTATTTGGACTCAATAGGCTCAAATTTGGATTCGAGTATCAAGAATACTTTCGATACATGTTTGTTTTCCCCCAATCTGAATTCTTTGAGTATTAAGAAAATAAGTTTTAAAAGTTCTCACCCTCCTAAACTTTTGATACTCGGACATCTCTACTACAAATAAAACTAAAATTATCTTTCCTATATTTGAGAAAAAAAATCATAAATTCTTTATTTGATATTCAATTGATATGATTCTTTTTTCATTGTATTTCTAGTGAAGAGAGGAATAAACCGAGATACATATTGCATTTTTTAGGACCATTAATATTAAGATTTTATTAGATTTGTTAATAAATCAAAAACTATTTTCACTACCTCTCCAAACACAAATTCTAATTTTATTTTATACTCAGATTAAAACTTAAATGCACATCTACAAACCAATTTGGATAACAATTTAAATTATTGACCAAATCCTAATTCAAATCACACTAACTCAAATCAAATCACTAATTTGAATTCATTTAACAAATGGACCCTTAATTTATTCTCTTTTCTTTAGGAACACAATGAAAAAGAATCATCTCAATAGGATATCAAATAAAGAAGTTATGATTTTTTTCCTCAATTATAGGAGAGAGAATTTTAGCTTTTACTGTAGCAAAGATATCCAAGTATTCAGAGTTTAGGGGTCAGAATTCTAAAAACTTGGATTTAAAAGACTCATTTGATTCAAATTTTAGAGGAAATAAATACGTATTTAAAAGATTCTTAATACTCGAATCTAAATTTGAATCCAAAGAGTTTGAAAAGTTCTCCAAACAAACAGCTCCTTAATTACCATACTTTGTAAAATGAGTTATTTATTTCTAAAAGCTTCATAAGGTGCTATATTTACAACAAGTTCCCTAGATTTATCATTTAGTTTTATAAATACTTTTAGCATTTAGTTGCTTATTATACAATTGTAATATTTTCCATTAAACAATTATAATATTTCTATAAATAATTTTGATTTTTAAAACTAACAAGTTTTCTTGCAAATTCTAAAGCTTAAAACTTTATCAAGAAAATAAGAAATACGGCGTTAAAACAATGACGCCAATACAAAATGAATTAATATATCAAGTATATTATTTCTGAATTGCTTGAGACTGTATATATATGATTGGTATCAATATTTGCATTGCAATAGTGTGGAAAATAAACGTATAGAGTCGGCATATTTTCTAACCCCTAACTTAACCCATTATAGTATAAAATTGCATCTTAGTGATTATTTGTTTCTTTCTTTTTCTTTTTTTTTTCTTTTACCTACTAAATATTTTTTATGTGTGTGATAAATTCACACCTAACCTTACCAAAAAAAAAAAAAAAAGTTTGAATGCTCCTTCTCAATTTTTATAAAAAAATTCTTCATTTACTGTGCTAAGAATAAAAATGAGATTTATGAGAGTCAAAAGAGTTGATCAAACTGGGGAGTCAAACAAGCTTGACAAAAAACAAAAAAAAAGTGGAACCCACAAAACCCTAAAACAAATGATGAGCGTGGAACAGAGCAGACTTTCGTATTCTCACGGTTGGTGGGGCTGGTTTTATTTGGCGTAGAAGTGCAGCGGAGAAGAAAATAGCTGTACTTGATTCCTTTTATGTATATATATGTATCTATAAGTAATGTCAGATTTCACCCCCACATAAATAGAAGCCGAATCTCCATAGTTTTGTGTGTGGTTGGAATGGTACGCCGCCCCCACTATTACAAGAGCGGTGCCGCCACAGAACCAACACCATGACTCCTCTCTTGCGTTCCTCTGTGAGTCTTTCTATCTCTTTCGTTCATTTACAAATTCACGCATGGGCATTGCATATATACACACACATATATGTGTATGTCTATGTATGCACGCATTATGTTTGTTTTTATGTTCAAAAGCTTTTCTATTTTCCTTTTTCCTTTCTGGGTCTGTTTGCTTTTGTTTTTTTGAGTGCTTGTGTTTTGAAGAAGAATTGTTGTTGTTGTTTTTTTTTTTTTTGTTTTTTTGTTTTTTTTGGTTTATTTTTCCTTAGTGCTATTAGTGGATGCTTTGTGGGGTTGGTGAGAAAAAGTGGTTGCTCTTTCATGGTTATATGGGAAGAGAATATAACATAACTTCTGCTCAAATAAGCTTCTTTTCTCTCTTTTATTTTGCTTAAATGTTGTTGCATTTATCAATTGAAAAAAAAAAAAGAGATAACAAGGAGAACTTAAGCTTTAGAAATTTGTTTCCCATTAACCAAACGGCCTTTTGCTCAAAATGGGCTATTGGGAATAATGGTTTTAGGATAGTCGACTGTTTTGTTTTTCTTTGATCTGTAATCTGTGGTTGAGGACCCTTGGCTGGTTGGCCACTAAAGTAAGGAAAGAATCCAAGATCGTGCCTTTGAATGAAGATTGTCCTTGTTATATTCATGAGATGGTAGTAATTAATCTTAATGCTGTTGTGAAATGCTTTTCAATGACTTGAACTGTACCATGGAAAAAAAAGGTGCTGTGATATTTGCCGTTAGCTTTTTGCTGAGCACATTTGAATGTTCCATTTTCATCTTTTTGAATGTCTATTCACGTCAAGAGAGACTAACACAATTAGAGGTTAGAACTACACATATTTTTCTGTTTAGAGTGAGGTTTTGGAGGAGTTTATTAATTTTGGTTACTCATATTTGAATCGGCATAAAGTGAAAGAAGAGTGTAGAACCCCCTTTTTTCCTTTCTCTGTTTTGATGTTCTGAAAAACAAGATCAGTAAACATGTTGTATGTGCATCGTGGTCCAACTTAGATTTGTTCAGACAAGGGAGGTGAAAAAGAAGGCTTGAAACTGAGCTTGTGTAGATGACAACTGGTTGCAACTTTCTTGCTCTTGTCTGCTGCCTGTTTCGGCTCACCTTCATTTGGCCACAGGACATCACATGTCTTAAAGCATATCGAATAGCAAATATGTTGTCAATTGTTTTGGTGCTTTCAGTTGAGATTTTGTTATATATTGCAGGTTTGACGTTTCCTGATGCTCATTAATACAAGCACATGCCCGAAGAGTAAAAGTTTTGGAGTTTCATGCTTCCATACGAGAAGCTGTAACTTATTTCACGAACGAGCATGGAGGATAACTTGTTCACCTGCTAGCCTAGGTGTACGTAATCTCCCTCAACGTGGTAAGCTCCACTTATTTGTGTGTAACCCATAAAAGATATCATCAATGTTTTAAACAAATCAATAACAAACTTCTGTCTGAAAGTTATTTATGAATTACGGGATTAGGGTATCCCCATCGTAAGTTTTTTTTTTGAGACCCTTCCATTGTTATTTAGAACTTGTTAACCGTAAAAGCTCATGAACGATTTATTTTTAACCTAGTCTGTTTTTGCAATTCCAATATTAGATTTGTGAACCGCTTGTTGTTTTAACCTTATAGGTTTAAAATATACAAAGATGTCATCCCAAGTTATGGAAAAGGTTGAAGATAATGTCCTCATCAAAGACTACTTGGAAGACTTGCCTCTTGAATCTTCATACGAGTCTGCCATGGAAGCACTTTCTTCTCTCATTACACGCCAAAAGCGTGGAGAGAAATCATCTATAGGCGGTAAATATGAAAAGTTGGAACGGATGTCAATGTATCTAAAGGTAATAGCATATATTTTCAGCACTTTTGATGTATTAGAAAATTGGGATGATGTGCATTTTACGTTCATATAGTTTTATTAAGGGTTAAAAGTTGTAACTTGCATACTTGATGTCTTATATCTTATTCTTTCTACAAAGCTTCTCTACAACATCTATATTGCCTCACCAAGTTTGGATTCTTTTCTTGTAATTTAAGTTTCTCGTTGCTGAAACGCATTATGCTGTTTTGCTTACAGATACTTGGCTTGGAAGAAGATATATTAGGACTCAAAATCATTCACGTGGCTGGAACCAAGGGCAAGGTATTTCCTAGACCCTTCCTAAATTATTAATTTCATAATGCAAGTTAAACTTTTAGACACTTAAGGGATCGTTTGGTGTTTAAACGGTGGTTTTAAACTGGCGTTTAGAATGTAAAGGTTTGAAATGAGAATAAAACATCACATCAAGTTTAAAACGAGAACCAGTGTTTGAAAAAACTATAGTTTATGAAAGGAAAATGAGAATGATAATGGTTTTCACATTAGAACATGGTTCGAGCTGTGTGAACTAGAGGGGGGCCAAAGTTTGGATTTCGGGGGTTTTGACTGGTTTAAAGTCTCCTCCATGGTTTGAACTGGCCTCAGTTATTACTCCACCAAACGTTAGATTGAATCGCCTCTATAGTTTGAACTGCCTATAATGGTTTTGAACATACGTACCAAATAGCCTATAAGCAACTTCTTGTCAAAATTTTTCTGTTTAATCAGAAACTTTGAATTGTTGGTAATTCTAATGCCATTATCACTTTGGACAAGGGCATAGGAATATCTAGTTAAAGAACCTGAAAATGACATAATTTTTTTTGAAACAAAAGCTTGAATTAAATACGAAAGAAATGAATTCAAGAAAGTTGGAGGAAGAAATTATTCCTCAAGAAAAGAAAACACAAACTCTAAACAATTGCAAAAGAGAAGACCAATATCTAACTAAATCAGAAAAAATGACATAATTTAAGTTTTGGCACACCTATCGTTGCTCTACTGTAGCCTTTATAATGTTGTTATATGGCTGGTAGTGGTTACGTCTTTTAAGTTTGATCCAGTGACTTGTTAAAGTTGTCAAACATAATTTAGTTTTGTTCTAACTTGTTTGCTTCTTATTTTTGGTTACACATTTTAGGGTTCAACATGCACGTTTTGTGAGGCTATTCTACGGGAGTGTGGTTTTCTAACTGGACTTTTCACTTCCCCTCACCTAATTGATGTGAGAGAAAGATTCCGTCTAAATGGGTAACTATTCATGGGCATAATTTCCTTTTAGCATGACTTAGCTTTCTTTCTCTTAGTTTTACACATTGTTCTCTATGCACATGCATGTGTATGTGTGTGTTTATTGCCGCAACCATTTATGATAGAGAACTCTTGTGCTAAAATGATTTCAAATGGGTCATATGGTTTGGAAAAAAAACCTAGAGGACCAGCTTTATTTGCAATCCATTTATAAGAATTTGAATCCCGCGATCATGTTTGTAGTTGGGGGAATGGAACATGTAATGATTGGCGCTACACGGAACTATAGTCTTTTAAACCACAATGTTCAATAAGTTTTTTTACACCATGCCCTCATACCTGGAGTTTTGATAACTGCATTTAGTTTATATGACCCCACCCACATTTTATAGCAGCAATTTCACAACTGTTTGTTCTAACGTGGTCAGAACATTTAGACTTTGCTCTTGACTTATTGTCACGGATTTTTAGTGATCGTATGATTGATTCTTATTTCATCTGCTAAATTCGGGAGAAACACATTTTTACAAAATTGTAAGAACTGGTTGTTTATGAGCCCTTGGACATCATGAGCCAGACGGATTGACTTTGGCTACCAAGTTAATGTCCGTGGAACTTTTTTGTGCAAAGTACTTTCTAAAAGGCATTCTCTTCTTGATTTTAAGTAACAACAAGTGTTAAACGTAGTTTTCCTTTCAGCTTTCATCATCCTAGAACTAGAGTTGAATTAGCTCATGTTAAACTTGGTTCTCTTGACTGATCAGTATTATTTCTTCTTTTCTTGTTGTAATTCTGACTATAGATTATATGTCTAGGTTGGAAATTACCGAAGATAAATTTCTCCACTATTTTTGGGATTGCTGGCACAAACTAGAGGTATTATTTATTGTTTTTGTTTGAATGTTGTAAGGCCACGTAATCTAGCTCTTCTATGGTACTGATGTTATAATTGTAAAAAGGGGAAATTTTCATCTTTAATTTGGGGGGTCATTGATCATTTTACTTGTAGTGAAGCTCAACATGTTCATGTTTTTTATGTAAGGGTTAATAGAAGTACACAACTATTTGACAATTTAAAAAAGAGAGGAGCACATTATATTTGCTGTAGAACCAAGATGGATAAGTAGAAACACTAAATAGATAGAAATATTACCACGGGAGAGGAAAAAAGGATTCAAGAAAGAGAACAAGGGGATAACCACTTATGTCAATATTCATTCATTATCCGTTCCCTGATTTAAAATGACCATATTTGTAGGAAAGCTTAATTGCTAAACACGAAACTAAACCAAAATGAATAAGGAAACTTAAGTTAGGGGAAACTATCCCAATAACATAAATTCCTAATTAACAAAAACTTAAAATTGATTAATATTTTGATCTCATCGTATATATTAAGGACATACATTTTATTTTAAAAAAAAGTTACATCAATTCAAAAGTAACGCTGTGAAAGATCTTTATAAGTATTGGTTTTTTTAATTCTAGTAAGTTTCAATTTGCAGGAAAAGGTTACAGAGGAGTTGCCAATGCCTCCATTGTTTCAGTTCCTTACAGTTTTGGCCTTCAAAATCTTTATTTCTGAACAGGTAAGTCATTCTTTAGTAAGTAATGTCGAAGCTTGTCTTAGTTTCAAATTCATATGGTTGATTGAGTTTTTTGTTTTATTTTGCTCTCCTATTTTGGATAATACTGCCTCTGAAGACGGTTTCTTTGTATAGGTTGATGTTGCTATTATTGAAGTTGGTCTTGGCGGTACAAAGGATTCGACAAACGTGGTATGCATCTAAGCACGAGAGTGCTAATAAGCTTTCATTAAGTTTTCAAAGTTAAATATGGTTGTGAAACTTGCAGATCAAAGAACCTATTGTTTGTGGCATTACTTCGTTAGGGATGGATCACACAGAGACATTGGGTGTGTGTCCATGTTCCTTGACTATTGTTTCAAGCTTTATTTTTCTGATAAATAGTATTTTTCCTTTTGCATTTTCTTCAATTTTGCAATAATTGTTGTTCAATATCTAGAAAATAAGTGTTTACATGCTTAAGTTGTATATGGTGACATTTTCCAGGAACGACCCTAGGGAAGATAGCTTCACATAAGGCTGGGATTTTCAAGGTATTAATATCCTAAGAAAAAACTGAACCGGCATGGATGTGTTTTTCTTTGAAAATGAGTTATTTATTGCAAGACGTGTTTTGATTACTCAAATTGGCAGTTTTCACTTTCGAGTATTTTCTGAATTGGGTTGATGTCTTCCTGCTACTGAAGCCTAAAATTCCAGCGTTCGTGGTATCCCAACTTCCCGAAGCGATGGACGTTATTCAAGAGAGAGCCTGTGAGCTTATGGTAATTGTCTGCCTTAGTCCTATTGTAGAACAAATTCTCCTTTTTTTCGCCTCTAAAATCTCCGCCATATTGGTTTCTGATGGTGAAATAACTTCTGCTTGTCTTTACATTACATGAGGTTAGCTGTTTCTATTGGACAAGAACCTTCATCGTAGATTCTATGATTCTGTTCTAAGAGCAGACTAAAGATTCTATATTTGCTTCAAGTTGGAATAACACTCAAAAAAGCGATTCAATATCTGCATGTCTGAGTTGCTCTCAAGTTTTCATTCATGCAATTAAACATTATAACCATATTTCATGCAAATTATACGATGGAATGATTTCCAAAGTATAGTAACTACCAAGAACCATCCAAAATTGATCTAAAGTGATCATTTGATATTGCATGTTATGTTGTAGTGGGAAGAACGGTAAAGTCAAAAAAAAGGGGGGGACTGAGTTATTGGGTTAATTTCAGCATACTTACTTTCGTTATTTTGCGGGAGTGTTTTACGATCCAAAATCATGCATATGTGCGTGGACTGGTGAATCAGTTGATCTATTCACGAAACTATGTTGCAGGTTCCACTGCAAGTAGCACCAGCGCTTGACCATGGAAAGTTGGAAGGCTTGGAGCTTGGCTTGTCCGGTGATCATCAGTTAATTAATGCCGGTCTTGCTGTCTCCCTTTGCAAATGTTGGCTTCAGAGAACAGGGAATTGGGAAAAGCTATTTAAAAATGTTGGTTAAGTTCATATATCCTTGCTTTTATGTTTAATTTGTAAAATGGTCCACCTCCGAATGCCTTTAACTGAAGAGAAGTGGTACCTCCAATATCCAACAGAGCTGATGGTCTTCCGTTAAAGTTGCCTGCAGATGCATTGTCCAATTTTTCTTTAATTTCCACCAGTTAGTTCCAAATAGATATCGTCCATTCTTCACTTTGTCTCTACCAGATATTTAAATGGTGACCTTTCAGATGAGAAGGAAAAATAAATAAATAAAGAAAAGAAACAGTGGGGATGTTTGCATTGTCGGTTGACATCTTTCTAGGCTCAAACAACACCCCCTCCCTCACATCCCATATTACCGACCAGACAATGGCCCTCCAGTGGATCCCACTACTCAGTAGGTTGTGGCCACTGTTCTGTGAGTAGCGGGTATAAATCCCTAACCTTATGGGATTATATAGGAGTGCTTGTCACTTATTTTGCATTTGGGGGTTTACTCCATGCATTCATTTGCCTTCTGTTGTTGTGTTTAAGTTTAACTTCTGTGTGGGATAAATAAATTCAGGATAGCCTAGAAGATGACCTACCAGAGGCCTTCCAGAGAGGACTTTCAAGTGCACATATTTCTGGAAGAGCTCAGATAGTTCATGATACTTCTTCAGTGTTCTACAATTCATCTGATTTATCGGAAAGTCCTTGCGGAGATCTTATTTTCTACTTAGATGGAGCTCATAGTCCAGAGAGCATGGAAGTTTGTGCCAAATGGTTTTCTAGTGCCGTTAATGGAGACAAGAATTCATTAATTGCTCCTTATAAGGTTGAAAACATTGATGGGATTTTCCGAAATGGTCACATTCAACATGAAAGGAAAACCGTAGAGGGAAAAATATCAAAGCAGGTAAGTCCCTTATACATATATGATGTTTGAGGTATTTCTGGATTTATGATGATATTATTGTAATGAATTGTGGGCCAATACAAGCGTGGATGGTCTTTTTTAATCAATTCTTTTATTTATAAAATGTTAATTGGCTCCCTTTGCACCGTTTATAATTTCTTGTAGATTCTTCTATTCAATTGTATGGAAGTGAGAGACCCTCAAATTTTGCTTCCACGGCTTTTGAGTACTTGTGCTTTCTCAGGTATTACTAAGTCTCATCTTTTCTTTCTCTAAATAAAGGGATTATCTTAGAACTTTGTGTTTGTTACCGATTGAGGAGGATGTTATGGTTTTACTAGTACCTTGTTTCCCTTTCTATACTCCAATCCTCAACCCGATCGGTTGTTTCTGCATGGTTATGAAAACTTAAGAGCTTTTATGTTTCTGAGCATTGCTTTTAATCTTGCTCAGGTACTCATTTCTCGAAGGCCCTCTTTGTCCCAACTATGTCGGCGTATAATAAAGTTACATCCGCTGCCTCAGTTATTCCTTTAGATATCCCTAACAAAGATTTGTCTTGGCAATTTAGTTTGCAGAGACTTTGGGAGAAGATTATCCATGGAAAGGGTATGGTCAGATTTTTCTTGGCTTCCTGAAAATTGCGTACGTCTAGTTTTCTTATTTATTCCTCTCGTAGAAATGGCGTGAAGGGCGTTGAGGAACATTGACTATGAGAGAGAAAGTAAGATAATAAAATAAAAAAAGTAGTTTTTAACTTTGATTTCTTAATATTTTATTAAAGTTTTGAATATAAGTTTCTCAAAAATATTTTAGTTTCCCTTAACAGATAATTCGGTAGTTTCTTCCCTTATTTGTTAGCTTGCTTCTATTTTTTTTCTTTAGTTTCCTTTTCTTGTTATTCCTTCTCTATAATCAGGTCTAAAGATTTTCGTTGCAATTCTTCTCCTCTTTCTAAATTCTGAACTCTCTCATATTCTCTCTCTCTCTCTCTCTCCCCCCCTTTCATTCGTTCTTACCGCCCACGTCAACGTGTTTTTAATAAAAGATGTAGTTTCTCACACTTAAGTTACCAAGTAGAATGGAACTTACCAGTCTCAATGAGAGTCTACAGTTGTTTCTCTGGGGAGCAGCTCTGCTCACTTCTTGTTCTTGATTTGAACAGTCTCTTCATTTTTGTACATAATTTGAATTCATTCAATTATGTACTAAAGAGTACACGATTGTTCAGCTTGCTTGGTGGCAATATGAAACTGGTTCTTGTACTGCTTTGGCCATGCTTTTCCTGGGAGCTGAGAAAACCAAGCTTTTCGTTTGCTAACACCCAGTTTGCATTCATAGGAGCATTTTTTTTTTCTTTTTTGAATAACCTCTTGAAACTGATCTAATCAGGACAACGGTGTCTTATATATATATATATATATATATATATATATTGTGCACATGCAGAAATAGATGCTGCTTCTGACAAAGGCTCTAAGATGGATATTGCAGGAAATTTGCCTCACAAATTTCTCTACGAGGATGCTTCTAATTGCAGTCCTGCAAATAATCATTTTGCTTGCAGTGCGGTGATGCCTTCACTGCCGCTAACAATAAAATGGCTGCGGGATTGCGCCAAGCAAAATCCGTCTTTAAGACTTCAGGTAAGATCGCTACTGAGATAACAACACATTTGAATCCGGATTTATTAAATTGCAATCAGTTGGCACGTAGATAAGTATTCAAAAATGTTTCTTAATGTCTTCGATTTTCATTTCCGCCTTTCATGCTTGGTAAATTGTTCTTGGAACAAATGTCAAAATAAAATTTGACTATCTCATAAATGTTACATTTTGATTCATTTTATACCAATATTGTGATTGTCAATATCTACTATAGAAAATTAAAGATGATTCAATTTGCTATAAAATACAGGTTCTTGTCACTGGGTCATTGCATTTGGTGGGAGATGTACTAAAGCTCATAAAAAGGTGATAAAGATTACAGAAAGATACTTGAATACAAGATTGCCCAAAACATTCTTTAAGCACATTCGCTTTTATTTCATTGCACATTTGTCAGAATGAACCAAGCTCATTGCTGAACAAAAGCCTGGCTTTAACACAAATTAGTTGTTATCTAGTAAGTGACATTCTGTAACATTGTGTTTGTAATATTGATTGATGTTGTACTATTAGGGGAAAAAAAAAGTGGTATTCTAATTGGTTTAAAATTTTTCATGGCAATAAAGATAAATTTTTGTCCCTTATTTAGTAACTTTGTTCTCTAAGGGTTTGTTTGATAAATGGATTTGAATTATGATGATATAGATTATTTTGATTAATTCAAATTGTTATCTGAATTTATGTGTAAATGTGCATTTAAAGTGTCTGAATAGGGAATAAAATTGAAATTTGTGTTTGGATAGATAGTAAGAAAAGTTTTTGATTTATTAACAAATCTAACAAAATCTCTACGTTTATGCATGCAATATGAATATTGATTTATTTCTCTTTTCATCAAGAACACAATACAAGAAGAATCATCTCAATCGAGTATCAAATGAAGAAGTAATGATATCGAAGATTTTGGAGAAAAAATGATTTTCTCTTATATTGAATAAACGAGTTATAATGATGTCCGTATATAGCAGCTGGTTTGATTGCTTCCTTTGAATGAGAAAAATCCTAACAGTTTGTTAACAAGATCTCCTAAAAAATAGGAAAATAAAAACTACCTAAAATATTCTAACTGATTTGGAAACTAAATAACAAAGTACAAGAAAATAATGTCCTAAAATATTAAGTTGTTTTAAATATCTTCAATACTCTCCCTCAAGTTAGGTTGTAGATGCTGAACATGCCAAGCTTAGAATTCAGCGTTTGGAACCATTGTTTTAGGAGAGGCTTTGTAAGGATATCTGCAATTTGGTGGCTCGTTGGAGTACACACTGTCTTGAAAACTCTCAAATCAACGTTTTCTTTTATGAAGTGATGATCAATCTCAACATGTTTAGTGTGATCATGATGAACTGGGTTTTTTGCCATGTTAATTGTGGATTGGTTATCACAGAATATAACCATAGGAACATCCATCAGAACATGAAGCTCGTTTGCCACATGCCTTCACAAACACCCTGAGGCATTACATGAAGTTTTGCTGCACTGCTTCTAGAAACCACTGGTTGCTTCTCGTTATGCCATGTGACCATGTTTCCCTACGCAGAAGTGCAATATCCGGATGTAGATCTTTTGTCAGTGATTGATCCAGCCCAGTCTGCATCACTGTAAATTTTCACACTTTGTTCAAGAGATTGCTTGAAGAATAACCCTCGCCCTGAAGTGAACTTAAGATATCTTAATATTCGGTAGACAGCCTCCATGTGTTCATCATTCTGATTACTCATATACTGACTTAGCACACTCAAGGCGAATCCAATATTAGGGCAAGTGTGAGATAAGTATATAAGTTTATCAACTAGCCTTTGATACCTTTCTTTATCAATGGGTTTGCAGTCAGTCTTAGCTCCCAGTTTTGTAGACGAATCCATAGGAGTTGGTGATGGTTTACGTCCCATCATCCCTGTTTCCTCCAAGAGCTCAACCACGTATTTTGTCTGAGAAATAGTGATACCTTTCCTAGAACGTGCTACTTCCATCCCAAGGAAATATCTTAAATTTCCAAGATCCTTGATTTTGAATTACTTGACAAGCAGGCTTTTTAGTTTGAGAATGGTTTCAAAATCATCAGCAATAACTATAATGTCATCTACATAGACAATAAGGATAGCTAGTTTACCTTTAGGAGATTGCTTCACAAATAAAGTATGATATGCTTGACACTGTGAATACCTTTGGCCTTGATAAATCGATCAAACCATGCTTTGGGAGATTGTTTGAGACCATACAAGGATTTCTTCAATTTACACACTTTGCCACTGGTAGTAGTGTTTTCAAAGTCAGGAGGAATAGTAATATAGACTCTTCTTCCAAGTTTCCTTTTAGGAAGGCATTTTTAACATCTAGCTGGCAGAGTGGCCAATCAAGATTAGCAGTAAGTGAAGGAAGAACCCTAATCGTGTTAAGTTTTGCCACCTGAGCGAATGTCTCTTGATAATCAATCCCATGAGATTGAGTGAACCCCTTTGCTATGAGACGGGCTTGTATCTCTCTATTGTTCCATCTTTTTTCAACTTTATTGTGAAAATCCACTTGCAGCCTATTGGTTTCTTGCCTTAAGGAAGATCAGAGATTGCTCATGTCCCATTTTTCTTAAGTGCACAAATCTCTTCATAGACCACTTTTCTCCATTCTTTAGACTCTAAGGCTTCATTTATATTCTTTGGGACCTGAATTTTACCAAGTTTGGTAACAAATGCACGGTATTGAGTAGACAGATTTCCATAAGAAATGTAATTCCTCAGTGAGTATTGAGTACACTTCTTACCCCTTTCCTTAAGGCAATCGGCCAACGCAATTCATCATTATCAATAATGGGTTTTGAATGACCTTCAGAGCACATAGGAACCGGTTCAGATTCTTGGTCCTGTTGAATATGAGTTTGTTCCATTCCCCCATCTTCCCTTGCTCTTCCTCCGACAAAACATTGAGTTTGATGTTGTCTTCTGGTTGCTCATTAATGGACACAAAAGAAGGGGGGTTTTGTTTTCAATAGATGTGGGAATTTCGAAAAGGTGAAGATGAATTTTTTGTAGAAGGCTAGACTTTGGGCTGATGGATAGGACAGGATTATTGGGTGAAGAAGTGGAGATTGGAATTATGAAATTTTCCCAAAGCCAAAGTTTGTATTCACTTTCTCTCTCCACTTGAATATCAAACTTAAGATAATAGGGTTGGTTCTAAAAAAAGATGACATCCATGGTGTTGTAGAACTGTTTTGTGATAAGAGAATAACATTTGTGCCCCTTTTGGTGTGGAGAGTATCCTAAGAAGACACATTTAATTGCTTGGGGATCTAATTTTCCACAATGTGGATAGTAGTATTCATGAACAAAGCAAGTACATCCAAATAGTTTAAGAGGTAAGGATGAGATAACCTAAGTGTTTGGATAGGTTTGAAGGAGCATATTACTCGTGGTCTAAAAATTTAGGACGTGCGATGGCATTTTATTGATTAGGTATGTTGTAGTTAGTACAGCCTCTCCCCAAAAATAATGTGGAACGTTTGAAGAGAAGATGAGAGAACGAGCGACTTCTAGAAGTTGGCGATTTTTCCTTTTGGTAATCCCATTATGTTGAGGAGTCTCAAGATAAGAACTCTGATGGATTATTCCCTGATTTGATAGAAAGTCTCCTAGATTTGAATTGAAATATTCTTTTGCATTGTTTGATCTTAGAGACTAAATTTTGGCCTGGAACTGAGTCTAAACCATGGAGTTGAAATTTTTGAATATTTGGGTTGCTTTAGATTTTTCTTTGATGAGAAAGACCTAGGTTAACCGGGTGTGTATTAGACATATATGCCCTAAGGAGTAAAAATATAATATGTTTTTGGATACATTTTTATCAATAATGAGTTTATTTATTATTCATATACCAAATTGTTGTCCTCTTTACATTCATATTTGTTGAATGTATGATAAGCAAACAAAGGTTTGAGACAGTTGGTCTAAGCCTTTAGAATCAGGCATATGATAGACAGATTTACGGAAGACATGATTCTATAGGTGATGGTTTAAATTATAAGATCTGTAATTGAACGAATAAAGTTAGGCACTTTATTCATGCAAAGATTGTTATGTTGTCTATATCCATAATGAGAGATGGTTTGTCTTGGCCATCAGAAGTGGACTCCACGAATAGAAACATTGGTACATTGTCACAGGTAACAATGCATTGGATAAGGACATAAAGTGTAATTGATTTGGTTAATAATTCTGTCTCGACAAATCAATTCACTTTAGATAATCATATGTGTTGTATCTTAATTCTGAGATGAATAATGGGCCTATTATCTTGACTTATGTTTTTTAATATACCAAAAAGTTGTTGGAAAAATAGTACACAACAGAATTTTAAAAATTTCATGCCAGAGTGTTTTCCAAAACACAAGTTTGACATGCTATATGCATAAATTAACCAGATCTTACTAACCTTGTACGCCATAAAGCTCTGCAATTTGTGAAGAGAAAAAACGTTGTAGAAGGACCTCAACCAATTAGCCTTCCTTGATATTCTCTATTCACGACTGGTGTGTGTATGGGCACACTCGTACAGCTCTTCTACTAGGCGACTCTCCTTCCAACCAATTGAGAAATACCCAAAGCTATAGTTTGTGGTTTGTGAACAATAGCTTTTCAAGGAGTTTCAGAGTCTTTTCAGTAGAGTCTCACTTTAAATTTCTCAACTGATCTAAACAACAATGAGTCTCATTCCCCTTTTTATAGAGGTTGGACCTAGGGGTTAGTTCTTATCAGATAAGGCCTCAAAAATTTGATTCAGAATCAATATCTGATAAAATCAGCATGAAAACACGTGATCTATTTATCGTTCGGTCGACAAGCTAAACTGGTAGATTGGCCTGCTGAACTTGCTCTATCAGCAGGCCGAACTTAAAGATCAGCCTACCGACTTATGATAAATGATCCTTGTGAATCTTTTATATCCCACTCGAGATTCCTAAGATAGAACTTTAGTTTTAATTCAAATAACTCAATAGAGAAGTTATTTGATTAAAACGGTCATATGTAAATAATCTCTAGGAAAATAAATATTCCCGATAATTCAACAAGTTTATCTTAAATTAATTTATTCAAAATTAATCTAACCGATAAACATAATGAATTATCTGATCTCGATAATTCAACAACTTTATCTTGAATTAATTTTGAAAATTAATTCAATCGATAAACAGACATAAATTATCTGATCCTATCAAATTTTCAGCCAATCTGATAATTTGACACAAGTCACCAATTCTTAGAAAAGCACGTCGTATCGTTACAGGATTTTTATGAGCTAGCAAAGGGGACCTAATAGACCTATATAGTTCAAGCTCTGGATAATTATGAAGCCCAATATCTCAGATATACATTTTATAATTATCAACTCCAACGCTACTCCATTGAAAGCTCAAAGCTACATTCTTAAGCTATATAGAATTACGAAACCTATATAGTTAAGTCTTCATGACATATCATAATGTGTCGTATATCATAGGATTATCCATAATCTGCTTAAGGATAAATTCTGTCTTACCTTCCTGTTTATTTTTATCTTACGCTCTATTATCTCACTATCAGAAAACTTATTATTTAAAGACAGTATACCATTCTGTTACACCTATGTATCCAAATGGTTAAAAGCTTCAGTTTTTCAATTATAGGATAACGCATATAATATGATATCAACTACTCCTGAAGAAGAGCTATGGATTCCATATTTATGAATAACAAGTCTACGTTATTAATAGCCATGCCTCCAACGTATCAGCATGCATTCCAACATAAAATGTGGATGTCATCTTTCGGTACATCAAAAGACATAAGTCAAGACAATGAGTCTATTATTCATCTCAGGATTAAGATACAACACATATGATTGTTTAAAGTGAATTGATTTACTAAGACAAAATTATTAATCCAAATCAATTCAATTTATGTCTTGATCCAACACATCATCACCTATGACAGTGTGCCAATATTTTTATTGACGGAGTCCACCTCCGATGGCCAAGACAAATCATCTTTTGTTGGGGATATAGACAACATAACAATCTTTGCATGAATAAATCGTCCAACTTTATTCCCTCGATTGTAGATCTTATTGTTAGCCCAAGAATAACTACCCGAGAGGGGGGGGGGGGGGGGGGGGGGGGGGG
>CAMOHE010054422.1:0-37801 GCA_946598075.1 Artocarpus hirsutus | reverse complement strand
TTGAATTGGGTTTTCGAAAACTTTGGAGCCAACACTTATGATTTAGATCGTCACCTTAAGAATTGTGTCTTTTGTATAATCTGTCTATTATGTGCCTAATTTTAAAGGTTTTGACTGACAGTCTCAAATTTTTTTTTGCTTATCATACACTCAACAAATATGAAAGTAAAGAGGACAAGATTTGGTATATGAATAATAAATAAATCTTTTATTGATAAAAATGTCTCCAAAAATATATTACATTTTTACTCTTTAAGGCATACATATCCAACAATCTCTTACTTGCACTAAGTGAATAAATATGATAAATCTTACATCCTCATAGCTTCTACATGTCTCTCGAAGACTCTCCTAGTAAGTGTCTTCGTAAATGGATTAGCTAAATTGTCCTCTGACGTGATTTTGCACACAATGACAAGCTCGCCTTCTACGAAGTCCTTTATGACATGATACTTTCGATCATTATGCTTACTCTTGTGAAATCTTAGTTCCTTAGCATTAGCTATCACCGTACTGTTATCACAATATAGTGATACTGCCTTATCCATACTAGGAACTACCTCAAGATCCCTAAGGAACTTGCAGAGCCACACTGTTTCTTTCGAAGCGTCACTAGCCACATACTTGGCCTTCATCGTTGAATCCGAAGTGTAATCTTACTCACACTCCTCCAACTAATGGCATCGCCACCTAGAGTAAACACAAAACTAGAAGTCAATCTCCTCGAATCTAGACAGGATTGGCAATCTGAGTCAGTGTATCCTAAAGGAGTTAAGTCATCACCCGAATACACAAGCATAAGCCCTCGAGTCCTTTTCAAGTACTTAAAAAAATGTTTGACTGCAACCTAATGGTTCGGTCCTAGATCCGCCTAAAATCAACTTACAATCCCGATCGCATAACAAATATTCGGTTGTGTACAAAGCATGGAATATATAAGACTACCCACTACCGAAGCATAAGGCACCTTCTTCATGTATTCTCTTTCTTCGTTAAACTTTGGAGAGTCTTTCTTAGAAGGAGTAATTCCAAGCCTAAATGGTTGCCCACCTTTTTTGGAATCCTGCATTGCAAACCTCCTAAGGATTTTATTTATGTAGCTACCTAGGACAAAGTTATCATTCTATTCTTCCTATCCTGAAAGCTCTAAATATCAAGAACAAAATTAGCTTCACCTAAGTCTTTCATGTCAAACATCTTAGTCAACCATGATTTGACCGATGACAACGCTCCAACATCATTGCCAATTAGCAGAATGTCATATACATAGAGCAGTAGAAAAACCACCTTCCCATCCTTAATGTGTTTGTACACACATTATTTGTCCACATTTTGTGTAAACCCATAAGTCTTGATCACTTGATCAAATCTTCTGTTCCAAGAACAGGAAGCCTGCTTAAGTCCGTATATTGACTTTAACAACTTACAAACCTTACCCTCTTGACCCTTAGCCTTGAACCAGTCTGGTTGCTCCATATATATGGACTCATTAAGATAGCCATTTAGAAATGCCGTCTTAACATCTATTTGCCAGGTCTCGTAGTCGAGAGCAGTAGCTATGGACAAGAGAATGCAGATGGATTTAAGCATAGCTACAGTCGAAAAGGTTTCCTCGTAATCGATTCATTCTTTTTGCGTGTATCCCTTAGCTACCAGTCTAACCTTAAAGGTTTTGACCTTTCCATCCACTCCTATGTTCCTTTTGTAGATCCACTTATATCATATAGGTTTTACCCTTTCGGGAAGATCCACAAGCTCCTAGATTTGATTAGTCTCTATAGACTTCATCTTTGTGTTCATGGCCTCTGTCTAGAGTTTCGAATCAACATCCACCATAGCCTCTTCGTAAGTAGAAGGATCCCTGTCATGTTCATTTGGTTCAGCCAAGAAGGCCTCACCATTAAACATGTTCCTCTCGGGTTGACGCCCGATCCTCCCACTACGATGAAGCCCTTTTGGTTGTTGTTTGGGTTTGGTTGGTTTTTCTACACTAATCGGAATGGTTTCATTCAGAATCTTTGGAGTGATCAAATCACTCGCCAACTCCTCAAGTACCACTATGCTTCGAGGATTAAAGTCGTCCATGTAACTTCCCTCAAGAAAAGTTGTATTAGTTGAAACCACGACTTTATTTTCCTTTAGGTTATAGAAATAACCCTCTTTAGTTCCTTTTGGATATCCTACAAACACGTAAACTTCTAAAAGTGCTTTCAACTTATTTGCATCTATAAGCAGGACATGAGTCGGACATCCCTATATGCGAATATGGTTTAAGGAAGTCGTCTTCCTCGTCCACAACTCATGAGGAGTTTTAAGAATTGATTTTGAAGGCATATTATTCAACAGATAACATGCAATTTGTAGTGTATATCCCCAAAAGGACAAAGGTAATGATGAATAACTTATCATGGACCTGACCATGTCCAACAAAGTCCTATTTCTTCTCTTAACTATGCCATTCTACTACGAGTGCCCGGCGCAGTCAAATGGGATAAAAACCCATTCTTTAATAAGTGTCCTAAGAACTCATCAGAAAGGTATTTACCACCTTGATTAGATCGAAGTGCCTTTACAGGTTTACCTAATTGCTTTTCCACTTCAGCCTGAAACTCCCTGAACTTGTCATAAGTTTTGCTTTTGTGATGCATTGGTACACATACCCATACCTTTGAGTAATCATCAATAAAAGTGACGAAGTACTCATACCTTCCTCGTGCCTTGATGTTCATAGGTCTGTAAACATCACTATGCACAAGTTCTAGAATCTCTTCGACCCTATTGGCCTTGGACCCAAATAGTCTTTTGGTCATTGTACCCTCCAAACTAGATTCACATTGTAGTATAGATTCCACTTTTAAATAACTTAAAGGTCCATCTTTTGCCAAGCTTTGAATCCTATTTAGGTTAATATGACCAAGTCGCAAATGCCAAAGATAAGTCTTATTAGAGTGAGAAGTTTTAAGTCTTTTAGAGTTATTATCATTCATCTCAATATTAAGCAGTAAGTCCATCTTAGGTTTGACAAAATATAGATTATTTTGTATCCATCTAGAATAGATAAAGATTTGTTTTTATGAAACACCAATTTATTATTAAAAAAACCCAAATAGGAGTCTTTAAATAAACAAGCTATAGAAATTAAATTCCTTTTAAATTTAGGAACATTAAAACAATCTTAAAAAATTAAAATCCTATAATTATTAAAATGAGGATGGACGTTTCCCATTGCCTCAGCTAAGACCAAGGATCCATCGCCCATCCGAAGTATCAAGTCTTCACGAAGCAAACTTCTCGTTTCTTTGAACCCTTGTTGAGAAACACAAACATGATTAGTTGCTCCATAATCCATGACCTAGTTGTCATTAGATTGCTCAACCAAACAAGTTTCTAAATACAAAAAATCACACCTACCTACTCGAGAAAGGAAGTCATTGTAATTCTTCTTTATATGCCTGACCTCCCTTCATAAGAAGCACTTTAGCTTCTTTGGGTTATTCTTCTTCTTCTTCTTCTTATTCTTGCCGTTTGTAGGAATAGAAGACTTTCCATTCTTGGCCCGCTGCTTCTTTCCATTCCTTGGGTTAGGATTGGAACCAGAAGCAGCCACTAAATTGGCCTCGCCACTAGCAGAAGACTCCTTGTTCAGCAGTTCGTACTCCTGTAACTGTTTTATCAACTCCGTCAAGGTCATATCCGGTCTATTGCTCAAATTAAATGTAACTCTAAATGGAATGAATTCCTTAGACAGAGTCTCAAAGACCATAGTCATCTGAGTTTCAACATTAATGTCTACTCCATTGGTTTGAGTCTCAGTAAGGTAACCCATGACTAACATCATATGCTCCTTTATGGACGTCCCCAGCCTCTGCTTGTTGTTCAAGAGTTTTCGAAGCATCCCTTGCCGCTTTGTTAAGACCTAGCCTCCAAACATGTCTTCTAGATTATCCAATATCTACCTAGTAGTCTCATAATCCTCATGTTGAGCTTGCAGCACATTATTCATGCTGGCCATAACATAGCAGCGGGCTTAATCATTGGCGTCTTTCAAACGATCATATGCTTAGATTTGCTCATTAGTGAAATCTCTCGTAGGCTTGGGAGGACACGGAGTTGTCAGCACAAATTTGAGTTTCTCAAAGAAAATGACGATGTTTAGGTTTCATTTCCAATCATTATAATTCTATTCGATTAATTGGTTTCTGTCAAGTATCGATGATAAAGCGTTTTTAGACATTTTAATTTACAATAAAGAATCATATACCAAACATAAGCAAACATATCATAATAATTTAGTAAGATAACATAATCATGTGAAACATACAAATGTGTTTATGTGTCAAAACCTTGAAAATATCACAACTTTACAATGATAATTCTCAACTCAGAATTCAACAAGCTTCTAGGGGAGTCTTGCCAAATTCAATCAGGAACACGGATCCCCTGTTGATTGATATATGCCATCCAAGACTCGTATGATCTAGCATATGTTGGTAATTGTTTCTTTGGCCATTAATATTATTAATAGAGCTCTTAAGGGAGGTTAATAATAAAATTAACATGAGTGTATAACCATCGTTTCAATATTTTATCCATGATTTACAATCACCACCTAGGGGTGTGCAACCATAAATCATGCTAAAATACCTTATCCTCTCGGAAATTCAACCCGGTACATGATGAAATCCCTTCTTAAAGGTTGGAACCACCATATACTACTTATGGACCAATGATGGAGGCCATTGGTCCTCTCTTTGAAAACATTCTTCCACTCAATCTTTTGAAATCAAGGTTTTATTTTGCAAACATGCATGAACAATTTTTAATGAACGGCATTCCCTATTCTATATGACATGTTATCAATATACATGGCAAATTATATTATAATGCAGACAAGTAAAGCAATCATATAAAGCCGCAAGCAAAATAATAAATAATTATAATATTATGGTTCCACCTTAACAATTTTTAATGAACGGCATTCCCTATTCTATATGACATGTTATCAATATACATGACAAATCATATTATAATGTGGACAAGTAAAGCAATCATGCAAAGTCGCAAGCAAAATAATAAATAACTGTAATATTATGGTTCCACCTTAGAGAAAAGAAAATAAAAATTATAAGAGATAAATCGAAATATACTATCGATTTTTCATCCTTGAATATTCAAATTGTATCCTTCTTCATATAATGTACATCTTCAAGTCTTGAATCCTACATAGTCAAAAACTCTATATTTTCGGTCATATCCAAATTTAATGCTTCTTAGAATTGTTCCAAAAATAAAATCAAAATTGCACCGAAACCTTTTTTGAAAAATTATAGCTCTCTACTAGTATGTCGATCTGTGTGATTGGCCTACCGATCATGATCCATCGACGTGCCGATCTTTTCAAGTTGGCTTGCCGATCATGACAGTTCAGCCTGCCAAACTGGAAAGTTTAGCCTACCGCCCAAGCTACCAAATTTTTGCCCTGCTAATGGCCTACCGATCTACGACCATCAACCTGCCGAACTGAAGGGTTCGGCAAGCCAACCAAGCAGAAATCACGTTTTTCCAGAAAATGCAGTTTTAAGCAATTTTTTAATTTTTTTTCAACAATTCAAAAACATAAAATTAGAGACTCAAGAAATACTTGGGGAACGTTATCATCCATGTTCCAGATCCATCTTCTCCGAATGATTATTTAATTAGAAAATTCTTACAAATTTAAAATTAAATAATAATTCCTAGACGGAGAAGATAGTCCACCATCTAATTACATAAAAAACCTAGATACACATTCAAACCTCTAAGGAACCATGGCTGGCATAAATTAATTAATTAATAAACATTTATCATATAATCCATGACAACATATAAATATATAGAAACCCTAGAGTGCCAAATCTCTAAAAAATCAATATTAAGCATAGGAGAGATCAAGATCACATAATTTATTCATACAGCATGATCATAAACTTATAAATTTATGTAAAAACTATGGCTTTGATACTAATTGTTAGAAAAATAGTATGCAACAGATTTTAAAACTTTTATACCAAGGTGTTTTGCAAAACACAAATTTGACATGCTATACACATAAATTAACCAGATTTTACTAACCTTGTATGCCAAAAAGCTCCGCAATCTATAAAGAGAAAAGACGCTATAGAAGGACCTCAACCAACTAGCCTTCTTTACTATTCTCTATCCACGACCGGTGTGTGTGTGTGGGCACACTCGTATAGCTCTTACACCAAGTGACTCTCCTTCCAACTAATTGAGAAATACCAAAAGCTATAGTTTGTGATTTGTGAACAACAGTTTTCTAGAGAGTTTCAGAGTCTCACCAGCAGAGTCTCACTCTAGATTTCTCAATTGATCTAAACAACAATGAGTCTTATTCCCCTTTTTATAGAGGTTGGGCCTATGGGTCAGTCCTTATCAAATAAGGCCTCGAAAATTCGAATCAAAATCAATATTTGATAAAATTTACATGAAAACACGTTATCTATTTATTGATCGATTGACAGGCCGAACTTACGATAAATAATCCCTGTGAATCTTTTATTTCCCACTCGAGATTCTTGGGATAAAGCCTTAGTTTTAATTCAAATAAATCAATAAAGAAGTTATCTGATTAAAACAGTTATGTCTAGATAATTTCTAGGAAAATAAATATTTCCAATAAATTAACAAGTTTATCTTAAATTAATTTATTCAAAATTAATCTAACCGATAAACATAATGAATTATCTGATCCTGATAATTCAACAAGTTTATCTTGAATTAATTTTTATAAAATTAATTCAACCGATAAACAAACATGAATTATTTGATCCTATTGAATTTTTAGCCAATCTGATAATTTAACACAAGTCACCAATTATTGGAAAAGCATGTCTTATCGTTACAGGATGTTTATGAGCTAGCAAAAAGGACCTGATGGACCTATATAGTTTGAGCTCCCGATAATTACGAAACCTAATATCCCAGATGTACATTTCATAATTATCAACTCCAATGCTACTCTACTAAAAGCTCAGAGCTGCACTTTCGAACTATATAAAATTATGAAGCCTGTATAGCTAAGTCTCCATGACATATCATAATGTGTCGTATCCCTATAAGATTATTCATAATTGGCTTAAGGATAAATTCTGTCTTATTTTTCTGTTTATTTTTATCTTACGTTCTATTATCTCACCATCGAAAAACTTACCATCCAAAGACGGTATACCATTCGGTTACACTTATGTAACCAAATGGTTAAGCACTTCAGTTTTTTAATTACAGAATAACGCATAAAAGATGATATTAACTACTCTTGAAGAGAAGCTATGGATTCCATATCTATAAATAACAAGTCTATGCTATCAAGAGTCATGCCTCCAACGTATCAGCATGCTTACCAATATAAAATGTGGATGTCACTTTTTGATACATCAAAAGACAAAAGTCAAGACAATGGGCCCATTATTCATCTCAAAATTAAGATACAACACAACATATATGATTATCTAAAGTGAATCGAATTGCTAAGACAGAATTATTAATTCAAATCAATTCACTTTATGTTACGATCCAATACATCATCATCTATGACAATATGCCAATGTTTCTATTGACGGAGTCCACCTCCAATGGCCAAGACAAACCATCTCCCGTTAGGGATATAGACAATACAACAATCTTTGTATGAATAAAGCAGCCAATTTTATTTCTTCGATTGCGGATCTTATGACTGAGACGGTCACCTTAAGAATCATGTCTTTTGCATAATCTGTCCATTATATGCCTAATTCTTAAAGGTTTAGACTGACAGTCTCAGACTTTTGTTTGCTTATCATACATTCAACAAATATGAAGGTAAAGAGGACAAGATTTAGTATATGAATAATAAATAAATCCTTTATTGATAAAAATGTCTCCAAAAACATATTACATTTTTACTCCTTAGGGCATGCATGTCCAACAAGGGTGACATCTACAATTTATGTTGATACGCATATTGGTACATTGGAGACATGACTCTTGATACTATAGACTTGTTATTCATAGATATGGAATCCATAGCTCCTCTTTAGGAGTCATTGATATCCTCTTATATGTATTATCCTATAATTGAAAAACTAGAACACTCAACCATTTGGATACACCGGTGTAACAGAATGGTATACTGTCTTTGGATGGTAAGTTTTCTGATGGTGAGATAATAGAATGTAAGATAAAAAAAGGGAAAGATAAGATAGAATTTATCCTTAAGCCGATTATGGATAATCCTATGGGGATACGACACATTATGATATGTCATGGAGACTTAGCTATACGGGCTTCATCATTCTATATAGTTCGAGAATGTAGCTCTAAGCATTTAGGGGAGTAGTGTTAGAGTTGATAATTATGAAATGTATATCTAAGATATTGGGATTCATAATTATCGGAAGTTTAAACTATATAGGTCCATCGGGTTCCCTTTGTTAATTCATAATAAATCCTGTAACGATATGGTGTGCTTTTCTAATAAATTAGTGACTTATGTCAAATTATTAGATTAGCTGAAATTCGATAGGATCTAATAATTCATGTGTGTTTATCTAACAATTCATGTGTGTTTAGCGGTTGAATTAATTTTATAAAAATTAATTCAAGATAAACTTGTTGAATTATCTGGATTAAATAATTCATGTCTGTTTATCGGTTGAATTAATTTCAAATAAATTAATTCAAGATAAACTTATTGAATTATCAGAAATATTTATTTTCCTAGAAATTATCTAGATATGACTGTTTTAATCAGGTAACTTCTTTATTGGGTTATTTTAATTAAAATTGAGGCTCTATCCCAAGAATTTCGGGTGGAAAATAAAGCTTTATAGGGATCATTTATCGTAAATTCGGCAAGCCGATCTTCAAGTTCGGCCTGTTGATGGAGTAAGTTCATTATGCCGACTGAACGATTTATGATCACGTGTTTTTAGACGCTATTATCAAATATTGATCATGATTTGAATTTTTGAAGCCTTATTTGATAAAGAACAACCTAGGCATGAACTCTATAAATAAGGAGTAAGACTCATAAGTTATTTAGTTCAGTTGAGAAATTAAGAATGAGCATTCTAGTCTGTGAGTCTCTACAACTCCTTGAGAGCTATTGTTTATAAATCATGAACCTCTGTTTTTTGTTTCCTCGATTGATTGGAAGGAGTGTCATCGGGGAAAAGTTATATGACAGGCACCCACACACACTTTGATCATGGATAAAGAATAGCAAAGAAGACCAGTTGGTTGAGGCTCTTCTGAAACACCTTTCTTTTCATAGATTGTAGTAGATTTTTGACAAACGAGGTTAGTAAGATTTGATTAATTTATGCATATAGCGTGTCAAACTTGTAGTTTAGAAAATACTTTGGTATAAAAATTTATAAAATTCTGCTACATACTACTTTTCCAACAGTATGAGCATCTATAAAGCTGATGAACCATTTGGACCCTGTAATGTTTTTAACTTTAGAGGGACCCCAAATATCATTGTGAAGCAAAGAAAATGGATGTGAACTTTTGTATGGTCAAAGCAGATAGAATTTTGAATATGCTTTGAATATTGACAAATTTCACACAAAATCTTTTGAATTTTTATTAATGAACATTGAAGGAAACAATTTCTCAAGGTACATGAAATTTGAATGACCTAATTGATAATGCCACAACATGGTAGCATTATCATTATTTGACCCTAGAGTGGACTTTCGAAAAGGAAAAAGATTCGATGACGTGACACAACTAGAACCGCGAACTTGTCTTTGGGATAAACGGCTTGGGCTGATGATGTAAAGTCCCGAGCTCACTTCAACATCGCCAACCGTCTTCCCCTAACCAAGTCTTGAAATGTACACAAACAATCATCAAAAGTAGCAACACACTTAAATTCATTTGTCAATTTTTTAACAGATAACAAATTATAATCAAGATTAAGAACCAATAGGACGGATTTCAATGTAAGAATATCTGAAAGTACAACCAAACTAGTGCCAACAACTTTAGACCCCGAACCATCTACAATTTTTACAGTCTAGTTTGCACGGCAAGAAGTAAATGTAGAAAATAGGAAAATGTTACTTGCCATGTGATCCGAGGCTTTAAAATCCATAATCCAAACATCTGGATCTCCACTCTTAGTATTAAAAACAATAAAGTTTTTACCTTTGTGAGCAAGAGAAGCAGTTCCACTTGTGAATTTAGAAGATTGAGACTGATGCTGATCGAATAGTTTTTGTAGCAATTCTAGTTGCTCTTTACTAAACAAGGCATGTTCAGAGTCTTGGGTCTTTCCTCTGATGTGACCGTGTTGCCACGACTCTCTCGATTCCTTGGTGGTCTTCCTCCTTCAAGTTTACCATGATGATTCCAATAGGTATCTCATGTGTGGTTGAGTTTTCCACAATGATCACACTTGGGCTATTCTTTCTTCTATTGATTATCGTTGTTCTTCCTTGAGCTGTAAGGGCTGATAAGTCCGTGGATATTGCAGATGTTTGAGAGCATATCATCACCTTTTTTCGACTCTCCTTGCATCTTACTTTAGCAAACGCTTCTCGTAAAGTTGGTGTGGGCCTTTGTGATAAGATTCTTCCACACACATCATCGAGGTTCTTATTTAACCCAATCAGGAATTTGAATAATCGTGCTTCTTCAGCAATTTGTTTGTAATACAAGCCATCTTCGAAACACTTGCACTTGCGCTTTCAGAACATATCCTACTATTGCCAGTGTCGGTTAAGGATATTGAAATATTGGGTGACATTTAAATCTTATTGGCGTTGATCATGGAGGATGCACTTGATCTCGAACAACTCTAACTTGTTTGCAACGTGTGAGTACACTTCCTTTGCTGCTTCCCAGATTTCAGCGGCTGTCTCATAGAGGAGAAAATTTTCTCCTATTTCGTTTGTCATGGAATTGAGAAGCCATGATTTCACTAGTTCTCTATTTTCCATGCTCGGAAGGTTGGGTCTTCCTTCTCTCGTTTGATGGCTTCACCAGTAAGGTACTCGTCTTTCCCTTTACCAGAGATGAAAATAAACATGGATTGGCACTAGGTGAGGTAGTTTTGACCATTCAACCTATAGCCAGTGATGGCAAAGGATGAAGTATCTATAGCTCCCAGCTGACTGGAGGTGCTCGGGAGGATCTCTGTTGATGATGCTCATTTCTTGATGGCCATAAGGTTTTTCACGGTTTAGATTTTCAAAGTTAGCTCGATACCTTGAAAATTTTGGAGAAAAAATGATTTTCTCTTATATTGAATAAACAAGTTACAATGATGTCTATATATAGAAGCCAGTTTGATTGCTTCCTTTGAATGAGAAAAATCCTAACAGCTTGTTAGCAAGATCTCCTAAAAAATAGGAAAATCAAAACTACCTAGAATATTTAACTGATTTGGAAATTAAAAAACAAAGTACAAGAAAATAATATCCTAAAATATTAACCTATTTTAAATATCTTCGACAGATTTTTTTCCCTAAAGTATAGGAGAGGAAAAAAAAAGTAACTTTTACTGTAGAATATTGATCTGAGTTGAGAGAATTTAAAGGGGAGGGAGAACTTTGATAACTTGGATTCGTAATATTCAATAATGATTCATTTGATTTGAATTTTGGAAGAAACAAACAAAAAATTCAAAAGACTCTTTGAACTCAGGGTCTAAAAAGTTGGCTTAATATGCCAAACAAACAGGTCTTAATTGGCACAATTATTTTTTCTTTTACTTTTCTTTACGTAGCATATAAGTCTCGACTAAATCAAATTAGTTATAGGCAATATCATTAGTCCTGTTGTTTTTCCCTCATTTTTTGGGTTACAAAGTACGGGTGTTTGACTAAATTAGTTTTAACTAAAACTATTGATTACTGCATTGTAAAGCTCCGTATGTTACAGTTTTTAGTTTAAAAGTTTCAATTCTAACTACATTTCTCAAACACTAAAGAAAAAGGCAAACCACAAGAGGGCCGTCGAAACGAAGGTGCACTGGGGCAGAAAACAACACAAGCTAAACCAACTGGTCCAAAGCGAAGAAAGAAATGCCGACTCAAAGTGGTGAGTGAGGAAAATGTCAGCCCTTCTAACCCAATTAAAGGAGCAAGATTGAGACTCACAAGCAACAAGATCCACTCGATCCTCGACAAACTACACTCTTCAAATTCAACACAGCAGCCAACGCCTCCGTCAAGCCTATACATACTTACACATATAAACATATATTGAAACTTTGACCAATGTTTCAACCATCTTTATGCGTAAATGTGAAACATTGCCGTTGGATGCTTACTTGTTAGTCATATTCATCAAGCCCATACATAGTTACACATACATACGTACATTTACATATATATACTATCAAGAACATATATGAAGTCCAAAATGCAGAGATTATACTACTCCTTTGTCCTTGACGAAGTCCATATTATTGATTTCTAAAGTACTAAATTTAATGTCGAATAACAATTTCTATTATCAATGTTTGATCAATTCTAACTAAGAAAAATCTAAATACTGGTAGTTTTATTATCGTTGTTCGATGAGTTCTAACTAAGAAAATAAGAATATAGTTTAGATGAAATTATTGTGGAACTAGAAAAAGGGAAAGCCAACAAAATAAGTTCGATAGCACTGAGAATTTTTGTTATTTTTGGTGGAACATAACATTGGTAGGTTAATTTGCATACAGAAATACACACACACACACACACACCCCTTTTGTTCTTTGCTGGGTCAACTAAGTTCAGACGGTGTGATGTATCAGGGACGCACATGAGTATATTTTTGATCTGTTGGTGGTGATTCCAACTAGATCAAAGGTATTCAAAAGCTCATAGAAGTAGGTAGGACCTCAAACGGGTCGGTAAGGGCGGTTAGATATGAAGGAGAACCGTTCCAAGAATCCATTTTGTTACTGTTCTCACTAAGGCAAGGCCACAAAAGGACTAATGGTACAACATGTGAGCAATAGCCAGTGGGAAAAGTAAGCAAAAAGTTGATAGAGAGGTTTGCTCTTGGGGATCAAGGCTATTGGTTGGTTGATGGTGTCTTACATGAGTAAATGCTAATGGTTTTGAGGTCTGTTAGAGGAAAATTCTAGTTGGGTGTTCTAGAGATCCAAAGAAAGACTTCTAAAGTTCTCAAGTCCTAAAGATATAGACCTTGAAGCGCGGTTTAGAAGTATCCCATAGGTAACCTCAAAGGAACACTTTTAGAGTAGTAGAGGTACAAAGGGTACAAACTTTGGAGTAGTAGAGGTACAAAGGGTACAAACTTTGGAGGGAAGTTCAAAGTCTGAAGACATAGAGAGAGGAGTTTTAGCTAATCATCTGAAGAATGAGTGGTGAACAATGTTAATAAGAAGTAAGTGGTGTTAAATGCATTGAGGAGTGGGCATTTATAGAAGAAAAGGAGGTTTTGGATAGTTGTTCAGGGAAGCATGCTCTGCACCATGATAACGTGTGAACCAAGGTTTTCCTCCCAGAGCAAACTCATCGGGTCATTTCTAAGCATGGTTTTTTTATCTTATTAAAAATTGTATGGTTTAGACAACTCCAACACAAAATCTAACTAGAGCAAACTCCCAGAGGCGTGTCAGAGGTGCTTCCGAGGGACAATTTTGACACAAATCTAATCAAATTTATGTCTTTTTTAATATATTTTTGGGCGGATTTTTGGCCAATTTATGAGTGTTTGGACTTATGTTTTTTTTTTCATAATTGATTTCTAAGGATAAAATATGAACTTTTTTATAACTGATTTTTGGGGTTGATTCTCCATTACTTGTCTATTTTAAACTCAATTAATTTGAAGTCTAAAAGAGGGATGTATATATGGTCCACCAAACTACTATTCACGTGGGTTCTTAAGTGTAGCTTGTGTCTACATGTCATGCCTCGGAGTACACGAGGTGACTTGGTAGATTAATTAAGTTAATTAAGTGGAAATTTAGTTAAAAATTAGATTTTTGGAATTAAATTTATAAATAAAAATGTGATAATTTTAAAATCGTTTATTTAAAACAAACAGATATAATATTCAAACAAATAAAATAATAGAATAAAATAAGCGAAGAGAAGATAATAAAAAAATAAAATAGAAGATGAGGCGAGAATGGGTCCCACTAGCCCACATCTTGTGCACACACATAGTACCGACAATATTACAATACAACCACAGTCCAAAATAAAAGAAAAAGTTAAGATTTTACATGTCTCGAATTGTTGTACTACAACCTACCCAAATCTTCTATTGGTCGCACGTCCGGTCAGCGGACTCTTCTCCGATCCTAAGCTAATATCCACCTAAGGGGTAAGATTTTAAAACAAATGAAACGTGAGCGAAAGACTCAATAGGACTATAATTTGAAAATATTTGACTTTAAAAGAAATTTCATTAATCAAATAAATACATAGAAAACAAACTAGAACAAATAAATAAATAAATAGATGAAAATTTAATAAAAGCTTTATCTTACCAAAATAGTTTAAATAAGTCGATCAGAAAAATACCATTTTCTTTTCCTAGGCAAACCATATGTAAGTCACCACCGTAGTAGCCTAGCTGGGTTTCAGGACCTGCCTCCAAGTTCGCACATTACACAACCCGATCTCTGATATGGTATCATGCCCTAAAATATATATATACATATATCTTTTCATGATTATTAAAATATCGTTTTACCAAATATAATCATTTACATTCATTATGAGGTTTATTATAAAAATCACCTCAATTCTATCATTTATGAAATCAGTAAATAAAGATCCTTTTTCAACTAGTCATTGAGAACATTTTTGTTAAAAATTCACTTGAGGCCAAAACATTTGAAACTGGCTACCAAAGAAGGGGTAGAAGTCCTAACTCAATACTCGTGTTGGTGTTCCATGCCGTAATCTCGGTCCACTATACGTTAGCTTTGCGGATCCACGCACAACCTTAAATGAAAACTAGGTCCATTAGTATCTAACCCGAGATATCCTAGGTTATTAAATCATCTCATGGTGTCCTAGTGTGCCATTTGGGTTTATAAAATCATTTTATAAAGTTGGAATTTTAATCAGGGTTCAAAACAGTGAAAACGGATGAAAAATCATAAAATTTCACCATGCTCGGTCGGGCTGCTGAACGCCCTAGTTTGGCCAGTCGAATTGTCGAAAGTCCAAGTCCGGTCGGCCGAATTTTCCTAGTTCGGCCTACCGGTCGGATGAATCCGGCCTGCTGAACACTTGAATCTGGCCTGCCGAACATGAAGTTCGGCCTGTCGATCTGGAAAAATTCTAGAATTTTCAAGCACAGGTCTCGGCCTTCTCGAGCCCAAATCTTTAATTTCAACCTGTTTTCTCAATTCTCAGGCATGGGTAATAGTCACAAATAATAGAAAAACATAGTAGATTACTTTTTAATGCATTAAAACAAGTTTTAAACAAAATTTTTAGAAAAACCCAAAAATGAGGAAAATTGGAGAAAAATGAAAAATCTTGATTTAAATCCGTTTTTGATGAAACAAAGCTTGTATTCTAGCTAATCTAAGTTCATCTAACCTAGATTGAAAGATTTCTAAGCTTAGAAAAGCTTAGATTTCAAAATGCAAGAAAAATTGAAAAATTTTTGAAATTTAGAAACTAATTTTGAATTGAAGCTTTGATTCGAGTTTGTGGTTGCTCAATCGCGTTCCCAAGCCTTCAATCCACAATCCCGAAATTTGAAATCAAATTTTGTTTCAATTTTTTTTTTTGAGAGAGAATGTGAGAGAGAGTGAAACCGAGAGAGAGAAAGAGAGAGCGAGAGAGAGAAGAGAGAAAATGAGTGAAAGAGAGAAAGTGAGTGAAATAAATAGAGGAAGAAAGAGAAAATTAGTTGCACAAAACCGTGTACAACAACACATTGTTTTCAAATAAAAGCTACTTAATATTTAACAAATCATTTTATTAAAAATCTAAAATAACAATTAAAATTAATTAAGAACAATTAAAAATTATTAAAATAATCTAAAGCATTATAAGTTTAGAAATTTCACAAAATGATCAAATTAAGTTTAAAATAATCATTATAGCACACTAATCTACCATTTTACATTCTAATAACATCTAATTAACTTCGGGGTGTTACACTACATGTCGAGCCTATTCATGTCAAAAGATATAATTCTGAGCCTTGATTTCGGTGAGAGTGTGATACAAAAGCGGCATCAACATTTTTCTTTTTAAAATTTTTGCTCAAAATAAGATTGCATTTTAATTCTTCCTACAGTAAAGTTTTGGTTGCCTGTACGCGAATTCTCTTCTTTCATTTTTCATTTTTCATCTTTTTTGGGGCTTTGTAGCGAGTTCGTAGACTAGAACAACAAAAGCAACGAATATTGGTCTCAGTCATCAATCGATGCTGACGTTACCCAATGCAAATACATGCAAAATATATTGGTAATGTAACATCATATATTATGTAATATAGTACCATATACAATATTTGAAATATAATATTTAGATATAGAAAATCCCTACGAATAAGTCAAGAAAAACATAGATGGCAAATTATATTTAGTTCATCACTTCATTTACAACCTTCAAAAGTAACATATGGGCAATGGTAGCGACGTGCCACTTTCAATACAAGTCCCACAAAACTTACATTGCCATAATTTAGCTAGGTTTGATATGATTGATTTTATAACATACATTCCCCTTAAATCTAATTCGTTCCCCGTTTTCATATTGTATTGTTTCAGCATAACGCCATCTTAAAGGCCTCTCGTTATCAGCCCTGAAAGAAACAGAGGCACCATAACAGATAAGCTGGGCACTTGATACGATCATTGATATAAACACACCAAAACCATGATGATAACTACGCAACCTATTAGGAATCAGCAATAAATTAATAACATGATAATTATATATATACATATATATATATATATAATATAATGTGGTGAATTACATGATTGTACTTGTTAGTTTTAACTATTTTTCGATTAGTTTATCTATTTTTAAAAACTACAAAAGTATCATTTGAATGAAAAACTAATTTCAATTTCATCCATACGAGTAGAAAAAATTAGATAAACTAACATAATTACTTTCAACAGTTATGAAAAATATTTTATAGATTTAAAAACATAAAAATCTTAAAACAAAACAACTTTTTTTTTTTTTAAAAAAAGGACTTTTGGTTTCATGGCTTTTCAAACATAATTTTTTAAAAAAATATAAGAAGAAAAATACGTTTCAGAAACAATTAGGTTTAATTAAAAGTATCTTTATTTTGGAGAAAATTACATGTTATACCACACTTTCAAAAATTGTATTTATTGATGCCACATTTAAAAAATTTTATGCTACATTATTATTCATTTTACTTGTTAAGTTATACCACAAATGAACATGTATAGCATTTATAAAAAGTAAATTTTGAAAGATGACATTTATGAATTATTTTTTATAAAAAAAAAAGTCTATGAGAGATAAAATTAAAACAAGTTTTTCAAATTCAAATGTACCTTTGTAGTTTTTAAAAATAGAGATATAAATAAATAAAAAAGTAAATTTAGGTGGTACTTTTATAATTAACCCTATGTGTGTGTGAGTGTATTGCTTAGCTAGTGCTAAAATCAAAAGGGAAACTCCAAGAAAACAAGAAAAATGCTTCAACTAATAGGTAGGCCTCACATGTGAGTTCCATGGTGTAAGACCTATTTTTAATTAGCATGTGGTGTTCCGTACTACTAGAGCCCTATAATATTGCTTGGAGAATAATTCTAATTTGTTAGACATATGAGTGGCCTTACAATATGTATTTGGGCAAGTGAACTGGAACTCTCATGTGCAAATGCTTGGGGAAAAGAAATCGTATTATGCAAGAATTATAAGTTGTTTCTCTCATGCAAAGCAGCACTTAAAATATCATTTCAACAGCATATCATCATCATTAATCACCTTGGGAACTTCAAGCTAACAAACCAAGGCCAGAGCAAATAATTATCTCTAGATCTCAAAGATAGTAAAGGATAACCAGGATGATAGATAGTAAGGATCAAGACGCTACGTGATCAAATTCAAAAGCACAGTAAACTATATTATAACATTCATGTTGTAGAAGAAAAAGGGCTTTTTTTTCTTCATTTTCATACCTGTATTTTGAGGTTAGAATTCTAGGAAATAATAGAATTGAGAAAATATGGCATAGCCTTTTCATTAAATAAACTAGGTATTTATAGAGTTACAATTACAATTCAAATATTAAAAGAGGAAACTAGATAACAATAAGAGAAGGAAATCTTAAATCCTATGATGTACAAAATTTAAAATAATAAATCAAATTTATGTAATATGTATCCCCGCAAGATGAAGCTCCATGAAGAAAGTCCAATTTTATCCTTCGATGATAGAAAATGTGCCCAAAGTAATAGTCTAGTGAGAACATCTACCAACTGATCTTCAAAAGAAACATGAGCAACAAAAAAAGCTCCACTCTGGACTTGATCACAAATAAAATGATAGTCAAGGGCAACATGTTTCATACAAGAATGAAAGACCGGATTAGAGCAAAGATTTGTAGCACTGACCTTGTCATAGTAGATAACTAGTTGTTAGGGAAGAGTGACGTTAAGTTCAATAAAAAGAGAATAGATCCAACTTAACTCGATAGTAATGGCAACAACTGAACGATATTCGGCTTCAATAGAAGAATAAGTGATCGTTTGTTGCTTCTTGAAACTCCAAGAAATAGGTTTGCGACCAAGGTAAACAAGATAAACACTTGTGGAAGTATAGTCATTCTTGTTACCTGCCTAATCAGTGTTGGAGAAAACATAGAGTGTCAAAGGAGAATGGCAATGTAGAATCACACCTTGATCAAGAGATCCACAAAGATAGCGCAATAATCACTAGACAGCATTCTAGTGATCACTGGTAGGGCAATCCATAAACTAGAATAGTTTACTTATTGCATAAGCAATATCAGGCCGAGTGAGCAACAAATACTACAAATTGCTAACTATGGTCCGATACTTAGAAGGATCAGTAAAGGTCACACAAGAGTGAAGAGTAGGAGTAGGGGCAGTAGCAAAGAGGTGTAGTTATTGGCTTAGTATATGTCGTATGAGTACGAGCAAGAAGATTAAGAAAATACTATCATTGAGACAAAAATAAGTCCTGAGGATGCAGAAGAACTTCAGCACCAAGAAGTAAGTCAAGGACTCAAGATCCTTGAAAGAAAACCTTTGGACAAGCGAACTTCTGAATGGTTTCTTCATCATTACCTGTGACAATAATATAATTGACATATACACAAGGAGATATATTAAGATGACACCTATATTGAGGACAACATGAAAAGTATTGGCATGGGAGCTGACAAAGCCAAAAGTCATAAGAAACTAGTGCAACTTATGATACCAGATATGAGGAGCCTGCATAAGACCATAGTTTGCCTTACACAACTTGCAGACATATTGAGGATGATAGCGATAAATGAAACTTGGTGGTTGAGCCATGAAGACATCTTCAATCAAGGTATGTTGAAGATAGGCATTGTTAGACGTCAAGTTATCGAAGAGACTGTCCTCGACTTACAGCAAGACTAAGGACTAAGTGAACTGTGGTGGGCTTGACAACCAGACTAAAAGTCTTATTATAGTCCACTCCTAGGTTTTCATGAAAGCCCATGGCTACTAACTAAGCATTATACCTGTCAATAGAACCATTAGGTAAGCGTTTAATTCTAAAAATCTGTTTGTATCCAATAATCTTTTGTGTTGGTGTTGAGCAAACAAGTTCTCACATCCATTTTGAACTAGAGCATCATACTCTTCAGACATGGCTTAACACCAATTGTGTAACGCCCCCCCTTATGGACGTCACAATAATCGTTACTTTCATCCTTGTTATCATTATTGATAAAATAAACCATTTAAATTTAGACACAATTTGATAAACATATCCTAGGATCCATGCATACAAATTTTTTTTTAAAATATTCCAAATATTTCAAATCTTTTTTTTTTTCATGGTTTATCAATGCCAAATTAACAAAACCATAATTCAAACAAAATTTCAAAACAAACTTTAAAATCTGTTTTAAACAGTTTGGTAGACTGAACTTTTAAAAAATAAAAATAAATGTAAAACAAGTCTTTTTACTTAATAGCGTGGAAATTATAGCATTCAAAGAAATAAAAACATAGTTTAAAAAAATTATTCTTTCTTGGCGTTTTTTCGTTTCCGTTCCATCATTCATAGCCCACATGCCCGTCCTCGCCCTCCACCTATTCTATGATCCTCTTACCTTTATCTACAACATGATTATAACCTAAGTAAGCAAAAGCTTAGTAAGTACACTTTCCTATCTCACAACATAAACATTTTATGAAAATCTTTATGAAACATTGTAAACATAATCATCATTAACATAATAGTGCACTTGGCACAGCTTTATATAGAACATATCTTTCATCATCATTATCCATATTAAAAACTTCATTCATTTTATCTTTGGGGCCCAAGTGTTGCACCATAAACATCATCATCATAGGCGCGCCGTCATAAGAGGAGAGGGGTAGCTAATCCCAAACCAAACATGACAAGTCCAACATTCAGGACATCATAAACATAAACATAACATAGGATGTGAAACACTTAATTAAGTGATATATATATAGAGATATACTTTCAACATACCTTATCATTGAAACATTTGTTAAACTTTCTTGTTGCAACAAGAGTTTTCATGAGAAAACCATATGTAAAAACAAACTTTAAAAATTATCATAAAACATATTCTTAAAAAATTTTCGTAAACTTTTATCATGTTGCAGGTGAAAATGTACTTACTTGTCTTGCTTGCTTGCTAAACCTTAACTTGGGTGACGTCGCTACGTTTCTCGGTGTGCTCGCCTTTTGGAGGGTTCATGTTAAACATTCATATTGACCATAAGTCATTTGCAATACTATTAGCAATATATAACATCTCATACTATCATAAAACATCACATTATCATGTAAAAATATCAAGAAGCACAAAATTACAATTTATGAACCTAGGTATAATTCCAGAAAGTAGGCAGAATGACCTTTATTCACTTAAAAATTCATAATAACTTCATCTTAACTCCAAATCAGTCAAAACCAGTGGCATTAGAAACTAGACTCAAAAAAAAAGAATTTCATATATAAACGCATATTTTGAAAATAAATTGCATGAAGAAAAAGTCCTCGAAATTCAATCTAAATTTCGGGTCTGTTTAAAACTATACAACTTTTAAGGTTAATTTCAAAAAATCATACTATTTAATGAGAACTCCGATTCAAGCGATTCAAAAGCCAAACGAAAGCTTAAGATTATAGTATTCGGTAAAAATATAAGAAAAATATAAACAGTGCAAATACAGAATCAAAAATTACTGAAATACGACGGCTGTCAGGTGTTAGTATGAAAAGTAGACTTAAGGCATCAAAATTCAATAATTAAAAAAATAAAATTACTTTAACCCTAAAATTTTTAAGACAACCTAATAACATATATATACAGTACTACAAAAAGTCTCATTAGCAAATAAATTTGTTTAGCTATACAAATAGGTCACATAAACAAGAAGTACCGAATTTACTGAATAGACAGCCATAAAACCTATCTTAAAGAAAATTCAAGAACTCATAAAATATTCTTCAAATAACCACAAAATTTTCCAGATCATAACTTAACATATGCATGAATATCTCTGTAAAATTTCGTTCAAATCAAAGATCGTTTGCCCCTTAAACATGGACTATACTGTTGTACAAAATACCAATCAGCAATAGTTTGGTCATGAGTGGCAGAGAAAGAAAATTTAATATCTCAGCAAAGAAAATTCCAAATAAAGTGAAATTTTGAGGAATATCACATAACACATACATAAACATCATAGTAAAATTTTAGAGCAAACGGAAATTTGTAGACAAAGTTATAAAGGTCGGATTATAAAGGAAACAAAATTTCAGCAATAGTCTAGAATGAGTTTCTTACCTTTAAAACGATTCTTCTTAATTTTCTTGAATTATCTAAGTGAAAACCCAATATTTCATTCAATTGTTTGCAGAAAAATAGGGGAGAGAATGGAAGAAAACGTGGAGAAGAAAGAGAGAGTGTCTAAGAAAATTTAGAGAGAGAGAGAATTTTCTTTGGCTAGAAATTTAGAGAATGAAGACTTTGGTTAGAGGTATATTTATAGGTTTACGAGAGAGAAGGGATTAGATAAGTGTAGAAAACCCTAATCCTAATCTAATTCAATTTTCCTCTTTTTTTTTTCCTTTCTTCTCTTTTTTTTTTCTTTTCTTTTCTTTTTTTTTTCCCTCTCACGGCAATCTACCATTTCCCTATAGCATAATATATATATATAAATATATATAATATAAACTTATAATATAATATAATATTATAATATAAGTTAAAATAATTATAATATATAATTACTTATATATAACAAAATATTTACTTCCATAACAAAAAAAATATTAATTTTCACATTATTTTCTTGGGCATTTTATATTATCCAATTACTTAATGCCATTATAATAAAACTACTACATATGTAATTATCATAGCATCATAAATATTATGAAAATAAGAAAATATGCAACAACATTCATGTCATCATCAAAAATATAACTGTAGGCATGCACAATTCTAGAGCATTATAACGATTATAAATTTAGGGCAAATTGAAAGCCATGATAAATAAATAAGTAAATACTTTAAGCTTATCATCACTTTTGACATGAAAATCCCAAGCACATCGATCCCACGAGGCCGTCACCTGTAACATTATTAAATAAAAAGTTAATTTACTTAACATAAATAATTATAGCACTAAAGAATCACATTCTAACGTTAAATTAACATAAGTGTTCATCGAAGGAAATGGCGGGCGTTACAAATTGTGATCTTCGAGGGCTTACATAAGGGCAGAGGGTTCAAAGTCACTAGAAGTTGAAAGGTGGGTGGTAAGATTGACATTTTATATGGGTTTAAAGATATTGTGTTGAGATCGGATGACAAAAGTACATGTAAAAGGGGCCTTAGGATCGGGAGAAGGGTTAATTTGAGCATTAAGGTTGGGTTGAGGTTGATTTTGAAGGATAGGGAGAGATTCTGGGGGCACCGTGGTGTTGGTCACAGGGTGTGTGCTTTCAACAAGCACTGCGGTGCTGGATGATAGGCACCATAGCGTTGGGTCGAGCAAGATATTGGGTAAGTGAAAAATTATGGGAGATGAAGAGGAAGGTGTCGAATCCATACATAGGGTGTTTGTCGATGTCGAGGTAGTGGATTCCAGACTAAGGGATGATGTGGCAATGATTAGAAAAGAAGACACATGATCTAGCCATTATGAGAGAGTGTCAGATTGTGGACGATCTAGATGAGGATTTAGGGTGGAAAAGGGAAAATTTTACTCAACAAACTTGACACGACAAGACGTATACACTTTAGATGTAGTTAAATTAAGATCTTAATAAGCACTTTGGGTTAAAGAGTAGCCTAGAAAGACACATGGAGATGATCGAGGAGTAAGTTTGTGAAGAGAGTATGGATGAAGCCATGGATAACAAAGAAACCCAAAGACATGAAGCTTAGAATAATTTTGGGGAGATTGAAACAAGAGATGATACGGAGAAGAAAGATGAAGCGTTGGAGTGGGTATGCGATTAATGAGATAAACCGCAATAGAGAATGTATAAGACCAATAAGACAAAGGCACGGATGTAATAATTTTCTATTTGAAAAATAATAGAATGGAGAAAATATGACATGGCCTTCTTATTGAATAAACTATGTCTTTATAGAATTACAATTACAATTCAATATTAAAAAACAAAACTAAATAGTTGGAAACTTAATTAAATAACAAGAATAGAGAAAATCTAAAATCCTATAGTTTACAAAATTTAAAATAATAATTAAATTTATTTAATATATTCTTTAAGCAAAAGAATATACCTAATATTTTGAATTGTATTAAAATTATATATTTACATTTCAAATTAGTCTTAATTTTTACTTAGTCAAAAAGCTGATTTGACTATGAAAAGACCAAAATGTTTTTCATACTTTTGAACTTTTATTTGTTCTTGTTTTTCTTTTAGTTTTTAATGGCCATAAATTTTTTTTGGTCAAAATTAACCATTGATCGAAAAAAGAATCAAATGTAAAATTCTAAAATATAAATATGATAATGTCCAAAATACAAGATATAATTTTTTTATAACTTTAAAATGCAAGGTACAAAAATAAAAATAGCCAAAAAAAATGTTAGATCATTACTTTATTTGACAGACCAAGACTTTAAGTAAAAGAGAATGCTTCTAAATTTTAGAAATTAAGAACCGTTGAGGTTTCCATTCATGTTCCCCTGCTTCTACTGCCTCCTCGTTCCAACCACTATCAAATTCAAGGCCAACCAAGCTCCTCACACGAGTTTACCCTTCCAAAGCTTATGGGAAGACCAGGAATTCCCTCCTTCTTAGCCATTTTCTTTTGCAGATCATACAATACAAATCTCACATACTCTAGATGCAAAACAATTTGATGATCATAAGTCTCCAAATACGCAGCAAGAGTCACAAAACCAAAACAACTAGTTCCAATCTCTTTGGTGGGCTCCACAATATAAAGCATAGTCCAAGACTCCTTACCCCATATTTTTTTCATGACCCATATATGAACATGATGGGACGAAAAACACAAGCAAATTAGAGCTGAAAGGACTTTCAACATAGCTAGCCACCGAACAAAGTGACCCTCCCAAAACCACCAAAGACATCTCGGAACCACTCAAGAAAAATTCAATACTATCCTTGTATTTTTCGTTATACTCCGGTCGCAGAATCTCACGGTACTCCTCGGTCACAAGATCAAGCGCAAGCATCACCTTGGAAGAAGAAGCAGCAGCAGAGGAAGAGTCGGATACGGAAGATTTTCAGAGAATTAACCAATGCAAGGCATTACCGGCAAAAATACAGCACCGCTGCGATCGCGTGGGAGGAAGGCAATGAGGGAATAAGTTCCCTTTTTTTTTGGTTCATTTTCCAAGCTTTGGCTTTTGCACTATAAATATTAGGGATATTTCTCTTTTTATACCTCTGTTTTAAATTGATTCAAAATCTACCTTTAATTTTTAATCTCATCAAATGTATATCTTTATATAAGATTTAATACACAAATTTATACTTTATTTTAATCAACAGTTGATTTTGACTTTTAAAATGACCAAATTATCCTTAAGTAAAATAAGAAAAAATTAAAATTGAAAAATGAAAAGAAAACAAAAATAAAAACATATAAAACACATATTTTGAGGATACTTTATACATGTTTTAAGTCAAAAACCTTAGTATTAAGTTTTGTCAAATGTGTAAAGTTGTTTTATTTTTTAGTTTAAGGGTATTTTGGACAATTTTGTTAGATTAATTTTGAATACCGATTAGGAAAATGTATAAATTTGTGTAGTAAATCTAATATGAAGGTATAAATTTGATGAAAACCAAAACTGATGGTATAGTGTTTGAATCCTAAGGTATGAGGATCATCCCATTCCTTAAAACTTGAAATGACACAAATTTGATCCAGAAGATTTAATCTATGACAAATGTTAAATTTCTTATTATTCTATTAGAAAGATCAATTAAGTGATGTAGCGGAATTAAAAAAAAAAAAGACTTTATTTAATCATCCAATATCCAGTCATGTTGTTATAAGCAATAAATTACATCTAACGCATCATACCTATTGGAAAACTAGAATCAACACTTTTGATTAAACAAAATCTTCAAAGAGATCTCAACTATCAAGTCTTTAAACCTATGCTTTTCATTCAAACTATTGCGTGTGTGGGCACAACTTAGTAGATTTTCAGCATAGGTTCTCTCCTTCCAACCACTATATAACCACGAATAAACATTACTAAATATGAGTGATCTAAGCTCAACTCTCTAAAATTGTACAAAGGCAGTCTAAAAATAAATGAAAGCCTAAGGTCTTGATTTATATAATAGAATAGAGGAGTCAAAAGTCTATTTGAATTCCAAGAGGATTTATCAACCTTCTTATTTGCAATCACGCCAAACATAGAGAGAACCATAGGGAGATGCTCTCTATGGTACACACCTATCTCCAGCCTAATGTGATTTAAATTTTAGCCCATCACAATGTGGGATTATAGATTTCTTGTACCATTCAGGATAATTTTAATTTAAATTAGAACAATATTATTTAAAATAGAGACAAACTAATAAGGGAATATAAATTAATAGGCGAAAGTATAGAAAATGCTGACAAATAGGATGTTTAAATCTAAACCGTGGTTTATTAAATAGTCAAGTTACAAAATTATCCTCAAATATAAAAATAATTAGTGTTATCTTATTGTTGAAGAACTGATTAATAAAAATTATAATGTAATTACTAGTTAATAAATGTTTTGTAGAAAAATAATTAATTTATTAATTTAAATAATTTGCTAAAAATACAAAATTGAAAATTAACCCAAATTTGATTTGATCCAATCCAAATCCCTAGTTCTTGGCCCCATGTAGTCTCCGATGCCGCCCTCGTTGCCCTTCACCCAACCTAAGCTTTGCAACAAAGCTCTCTTGCAAGGATTCCACAACGAAGCTTTGGTTTCTTAGTGAGATCGTGACCTAATTCATCTTCTTCGTTGGCATTCAAATCATGGGAAGCTAAGTTGTCGTCATCTTGAAAGAGAGTGACAAAGAGAGCTATGGCGTGAGGAATGGGCAACAGACAATAGATGGCACATGAGGACGAGTCGCCAACATCGTCTGTGAGTGTTGCTGATCAAAGAAAATTGTCTATAAAGTATGTAAGAGAAAATTGTAGTTGAGAATGCTGTTAAAAAAAAAAAAAAATTCTTCAAGTAGGGACACCTTTGGAAAAAGAATACTTTGACAAGGGCAAATGATAGAAAAGGTATTTATAAGAAAAGAATGATTGAGAGGATTGCATGAAAAAAAAAATGTAAGCATGGATATATGTGAGAAAAATTATTTCAATTAGTCATTTAAAAAAGATATAAGAATCACCATTTATATGAGAAAGAATAAATGAAAAAAATATTTTAAAAGGAAAAATTAAAAATATATATATTTTAAACAGGAGAAAATATGGGGATTTATATTTCAATCAAGAAAAGTCAAGGGTTTAATACTTAAAAAAAGAATAACCAAAATTAGAAAAAAAAACAAAGAAATAAAAAATAGATTTAATGGAGGCAATTTTGAAGTTTTTATCAATAAAGGGGCCATGAGTTTTTTTCTTTTTGAAAAAGCATATATATTGAAAACAAAATAAAAAAATCCAGTGGCCCCCAGGCCTCACCTCCCTTCGCCAATGCAAGCCTTATCCGTGATGTTGCACTTGCATGACGTGATCACCCGATGTCTTCGGGATGCTTGTTATTCATGCACTCAAGGGGCAAGTTAAGGTTGTTATGTCTGCTAAGAGCCCCGCTGGCAAAATAGTAGGTCGAAAGTCGTGATTGACGCCAACCATGATTGTCAGCAGCATTATGAAAATTCTATAGTCCTGACAAGACTTAGCTTCAGACCAAATAATTGTGTTCTACACCCATCATGCCTGCCAACCGCTTATCACGTGAAATTTTCATCAAGTCGTTATTATATTCTCGTCTTTACCATTAATTTTTGCGTATTTTCACTAATATATATATATATATATATATATATATACACACACACACACAGAGCAAATTAACGAAATTCTGACTAGTAGGACGACATTTTTGTTTTTCGATCTATCCAAAAGTTTCCATATTAACATAAAAAGTAGCTTTGAAAGTGTCATCAAATGAACGATTTTAAGTGTTTTATCGTACTATGATATCGTATGTGGAGATCGTACCAAGAAAAATTTCAAGTATTTCTTTACAAATTTGAATTTCAAATCTATTTAAACAAAATTTTCAAATTACCTATTAACATTGTTTGATATGGTCAACTTAACCTATTGGAAATAGTTGTAAACGCTGGAGTTGAAAACTACCACACCAGATTTTAACCTATTATAATGTAATATCCTTTCTTTATGGTTAATTTCACAAATGGTCTGTGGTTTATCCTTAGTCCTATTTTAATCCCTAACGTTTTAAAAGTCTTGTTTTAGTCTGTAATCTATTATTTTGTCTCAGTTTCGATCCTTCTGCTAGTTAGACGTTAAATATTTAGCGGAAAATTTTTTAATGGTCCCATTTTATTTCCTGGCATATTTTTTTGTTTCGTTTTTGGTTCCTTTGTCATAAATAAGAGTTATTATGGAGTAAAATTTGAAAAATCCAAAGTGCAAACTAAATTAATGATTTTGAAGAATGAATTAAAAAAAATTATCTATTTTTAGTAAGATAAAATTTAATTTAGAAAAAGGTAAATTAAACTTTTAATATTAGCATATAGGTATAAGATTAAGCACTAAAAGTGAAACAAAGATTAGGGACCAACAGTGAAATAAAGTAATAGATTAGGGACAAAAAGTCGGACACTTCAAGAATAATTCATTAAATATTTAATGCCAAACTACTGGAGGAACTAAAACGAAACCAAGTAATAGATTGAGAACCAAAATGAGACTTTTGCAACATTGAGGACTAAAATAGGATAAAGGCAAATCTCAAAGACCATTAGTGGGATTAACCTTTTTTTTTTCCAAAAAAGGCACACAAATAACAAACATCTAATGTTCACCATTTGATCTCCTTTAAACTATGAGCAATTATATTTAACCCTATGGGTTACAACACCACTACTAAAAAAATAATAGGTTCCAGTCTAAAAGATATATTATATGTTAACATAAAATTTACAGTTTTGTTAGTAGTGGTTTTACTCTATAAAAATGAAAAAGATTTTTCTTAAATTATATACATTGGACCATTGCGTGAGGCATTCCTCTACCACCTGACCCAAGTCTTAGTCTTACAATTAAATGTTAGAAACCACGTTTTCACAAGGAAAAGGCGTACTTTAATTAGTACATTTTAACTCTTGACCGGTTGCCAGTAACAAAATAATACAATACTCTTAGATGCCCTCATCAAATGCTCATCATTTGATCTTCTTTAAACTTTATAATATGCCACATTATATAAATCGACGATTAAATACATTTTATGTAATTGGTTGAATTACAATTTAGTGGAAAGGTTATTTTCATTTTTATGCCTTATATTTTGAGATTATTAAAACTTTATATCTTGTATTTTTAATTTTATCTTATTTATACTTTTAAATTTTAAATTTATACATTATCTTACCTTTTATTAAACACCCTTAAAGAAAGCTGAAAAATAGATTAAAAAATAAAAAAAAGGGCTAAAAATTTGCAAAATGTGAAGAAAATTTAATTATTTTATACTGTCAAAATCAAATTTTCACTTGAAAAAGGTAAAGAATTTAATATAAATTTATTAAATGAAGGTATAGAAGTCTTAAAGTTCAAAATATAAGGTATGATTTTCAATAAACTAAGAATACATGATATAAAAATAAAAATAACTCTTTAGTGGAATTAAAGACATGTCCTTGTTAGACTAGGTGCTCTAAGGATTAAATAATGCAATAAGGTTTTTGAGATATTTAATCAATAAAGAGTTTATTTATTAGTCATATACCAAATGTTGTCCTCTTTATGTTCATTTCTGTTGAATGTATGAAAAACAAATAAAAGTCTAAGACTGGCAATCTAAACCTTTAAGATCATTCATATGATGGACATATTATGCAGAAGATATGAATCTTAAAGGTGATAATCTAAATGATAAGGTCTGCAATCAAGGGAATAAAGTTGGATGCTTTATTCATGTTAAGATTGTTATATTGTCTACGTCCCTAACAGGAGATGACTTATCTTGATCATCGGAGTGGGACTTTACGAGTGAAAATATTGGTATACTATTATAGGTGACGATATATTAGATAATGACAAAAGTTGAATTGATTTGATTAATAATTCCATTTGTTTAAATCAATTCACTTTTGACAATCATATGTATTATGTCTTAATTTTGAAATGAACAATGGGCCCGTATTCTTGACTTATATCTTTGATGTACCAAAGAGTGGCATTATGATTTGATGATGGCATACATACTGGTACATTAAAGACATGACTCTTAATTGACATAAACCAATTGTTTATAGATATGGAATCTATAGCTCTTTTGTAGAGTTAATGATATTCTCTTATAGGCATTATCCTGTAATTGAAAGACTGGAGTGCTCAACCGTTTAGATACATAAGTGTAACCGAATGGTATACTATTTATGGATAGTAAGTATTGCAATGGTGAGATACTAGAACATAAGATAAAAATAATCGAAAAGATAAAATGGAATTTATTCTTAAGCTGATTATGAATATCCTATGGGAATGTTACACATTATGATATGTCATGGATGATTTTTATATAGCTTGAGAGTGCGGCTTTAAGCTGTTAATAGAGTAGCGTTAGAGTTGATAATTATAAAATATATATCTGGGATATGTTATTTTATAATTATAAGAGCTTAATCTATATATATCTATCAGATCCCCTTTACTAGCTCATAATAATTCCTCTAATGATATAACATATTTTTCTTACATATTGGTGACTTATGTCAATTATTAGATTGACTAAAATTCGAGTTGATTGGATTTAATAATTCATGTTGGTTTATTGATTAAATTAATTTTGTAAATTAATTCAAGATAACTATGTTAAATTGTTTGAATATATTTTATTTGTATAGGTTTATATGTGTATGACTGCTTTAATCAAATAAGTTTTCCATTGGGTTAATTGAATTAAAATTGAGGGTCTATAAAGGATACCCTAGTCAAATAAGATAGGATTTGTCCAATTGGTTGAGATTGGGTTAATCAGATCAGTCTCAAGAGTTTCAATAGATGTGACAACGCAATCGACTGTAGCAACGTAAATGAAAAACGCATTCATGCGTTTTTTAGTCAAAAACTTATCCAAACTCAAATTTTGAAGCCTAATCTGATAAGCACTAACCTCAGATCCAACCACTATAAAGGGGAGCTATTTTTTATTGTTCCTCAGATCATTTGAGAAGTAGAGAGAGAGTACTCTAGTGAGAAAAACTCTAAAACTTTCTATGAGTTTTTGTTCAACATCACGAACCTTAGCTTTTAGTTTCTCAAGTGGTCAGAAAGAGAGTCACTAAAGGAAAACTGTATGACATGTGACCACCCACACTCCGATCGTGGATAAAGAATAACAAAAAAGACTAGTTGATTGAGGCTCTTTTGGAACATTCTTCTCTTCTCAGTTTTTCTGTAGACTTCGATATACAAAAGAGGCACGTAAGATCTATTATTAATTTATGTATTTAGTATATCAAACTTGTTATTTAGAAACAACTTTGATTTAAAAATTTTTAAGATTCTACTACGTATCATTGTTAACAATTAGTATCATAGCCGAGGTTTTACGTTGATTTTACGGGTTTATAATCATGCTATGTATATAAATTATGTGATCTTAATCTCTCCTATACTTGAATTTAATTTTTTTAGAGAGTTGGCACTCTAGGGTTTCTATATAATTAAATGTTATCATGAGATTATATAGTGAATGTTTATTAATTAATCATGGTTAATTAAATTTCTATTTTAATTATTATATTAATTAATTAATGTTGATGTTATAGTTTGTTAAAGGCTAGATGTGTACCTACGTTTTTCATGTAATTAAATGGTGGTCTATTATCTCCGTCTAGGATTTATTATTTTATAAAATTTGTATTAAAATAATTATTCGAAGAGAAGATGGATCTCAAAGATGAAGACAATTGGAGTTCTCTATTTTTTTTTTTTTTGTTTACAAACTTTTTATGTTTTTAAACTGTTGAAAAATAAATTAAAAACTGCTTAAAAATAATTTTTTTTACAAAAGTTTGAAAAACTCCGATTCAATGTCGATTGGTAGGCTGATTACCTAGTACTGGCATGCTGATGGTCACAGACCAGTAGGCTGATCTCCCAAATCGGCAAGCCAGTAATGGGTAGAACCGGTTTTATAAGGTGCGTTTTTTGTTGCATTTTTTTTATTTTTTTGAGACAATTTTGAGAAACATGAAATTTATGATAATCAAAAAAATAAATTTTTGATCTATATGATATTAAAGAATTGAAGACGAATGCCACATGAAGAAGGATATAATGAGAAGATACAATACGAAGAATTGTTAATATGTTTTGATTGATCTTTTGTAATCTTTATTTTTTTTTTCTAGGATGGAACCATAATATTAGGGCTATTTATTATATTGCTTGTAGCTTTGCATGTGGCTTTGCTTGATTGTATTATAATATGTTTTACCATATATGTTGATAACATGCCATGTAGAATAGGGAATGTTGCTTATTAAAAATTGTTGATGCATGATTAACATAAAATCTTGATTTGTTAAAATATTGAGAAGGAGAAGATTTTTGAAGAAGAGACCTAAGGCTTCCATTGTTGGTCCATAGGTAGCACATGGTGGTTCTAACCCTTAGAAAGAGATTTCATCATGGGTTAGATCTCCAAAGAGATAATTTATTTTAACATGATTTATTTTTGTACACCTCAAGGTGGCAATTATAAATCATAGATAAAATAGTTGAAATGATGGTTATACACTCAAGATTAATTTTATTATTAATCTCTCTTAGGAGCTCTATTAATAAAATTAATGGCCAAAGAAAATGATTTTTAGTATATACTAAATCAGACAGGTCTTGGATGGCATATATTAATCAGAGGGGATTCGTGTTCCTAATTGAATTTGGCAAGTCTCCCCTAGGTGGCTTGTTGAATTCTGAGTTAGGAATAATTATTGTAAGGTTGTGATTTTTTTCAAGGTTTTAACACATAAACACCTTGCATGCTTACTTGGTTGTATTATCTTACTAAACAATTATGAGTATATGAATCTTTATTGTAGAACAAAATGTCTAAAAATGCTTTATCATTAATACTATATAAAAATACATTAACTGGCGAGAACTATAATGGTTGGAAGAGGAACCTGAATATCGTACTTTCTTTTGAGAAACTGAAATTTGTACTAACCATACCGTATCCTACTAAGCCTACCAGTGAATCCACAAACGAGCAAATCCAATCATATGCTCGCTAGAAGGTTGCTAATGATTAAGCCCGCTGTTACATTATGGCTAGTATGAATAATGTGCTGCAGGCTCAATATGAGAATAATGAGACTACTAGACAGATCTTGGATAATCTGAAAGACATGTTTGGAGGTCAAGCCTTGACAAAATGGCAAAGGGCTCTTTGGAAGCTCTTCAACTACACATAAAGATTGGGGACTCCTGTGAAGGAAAATATGACGTTGGTCATGGGTTACCTTGCTTAGGCTCAAACCCATGGAGCTGACACAGATGCTAAGTCACAAATGACTATAATCTTTGAGACTCGCTCTAAGGAGTTTATCCCATGTAGAGCTTCATATAACTTGAGCAATAGATATGATATTACCTTGACTGAGCTAATGAAGCAGTTACAAGGGTTTGAAAATCTGATCAGAGAAGCTCCTATTGGTGGAGAGGCAAACTTGCTAGTTGCATCTAGTTCCAATCCTAACTTTAGGAATGGAAAGAAGCAGAGGGCTAGGAACAGGGAATCTTCTATCCTAGCAAAAGGCAAGGACAAGAAGAAGAAAAAAAATGAATCCAAAGAAGCTGAAGTGCTTTTTCTGTGGAAAGATTGGCCATATAAAGAAGAATTGTAAGGACTTCTATCTCGAGAAGGTAAGTGCGAACTCTGGTTATTAAAACATGTTTAGTTTAGGAATCAAATGACACTTAGGTCATAGATTCTAAAGCGACTAATCATGTTTGTGTTTCTCTGCAAGGGTTCAAGGAAACAAAAAAATTTGCTGCATGGGCACTTCACATTACGGATGGGTAATGAATCCTTAATGTTGGCTGAAGCTGTGGGAGACATCTATCTTTACTTTGATAGCTATAGGACCTTAGTTTTGAGAGATTTTTTTTATGTTCCTAAACTTAAAAGGAATTCAATTTCTATCGCCTGTTTATTTAAACATTCTTATTTAGTTTCTTTTAATAAGAAAGTTATGATTCATAAAAATAAATTTTTTATCTGTAATGGATGGATACAAAACAACATATACTTTATCAAACTTAAGGTGAACTTACTGCTTAACACTGAGGTTAATAATAACTCTAAAAGGCTTAAAACTTCTCACTCTAACAAGATTTATTTTTGGCACTTGCAATTAGGTCGTATTAGCCTAAATAGGATTCAAAAGTTAGTAAAGGATAGATATTTAAGTCACTTAGAGGTGAAATCTATTCCACAATGTGAATCTTGTTTAGAGGAAAAAATGACCAAAAGACGATTGGGTCTAAGGGCAATCTAGCTGAAGGGATTCTAGAACTTATGCATAGTGATGTTTGTAGTCCCATAAACATCAAGGTGTAAGGAGGGTATGAGTACTTTGTTATTTTCATTGATGATTACCTAAGATGTGGGTATGTTAACCTAATGCATCATAAGAGCAAAACTTTTGACAAGTTTTTGGGGGTTTTGAGCTGAAGCAGAGAAGCAATTAAGTAAACCCATCAAGACACTTCGATCCAATCAAGGTGAAGAATACCTCTCTGATGAATTCATAGGACACTTATTAGAGAATGAGATTTTATATCATTTGACTATGTCAAGCACTTTGCAATAGAATGGCATGGATGAGAAAAGAAATAGGACTTTGTTGGACATGGTTAGGTCTATGATGAGTTATTCAATGCTATATTTATCCTTTTGTAGATATGCGCTGCAAAATGTATGTTATCTTTTAAACAATGTGCCTTTAAAATCAGTTCCTAAAACTCTTCACGAGTTGTGGATGAGTAGGAAGACATCCTAAAACCATATTCACATATGGGATGTCCGACTCATGTCCTGCACAAGGAAGCAAACAAGTTGTAAGCACGTTCAAAAGTGTGTGTATTTGTAGGATATCCAAAAAGGATAAAAGGGGATTATTTCTATAACCTTAAAAATATAAAGTCGTGGTTTTAATGAATGCGACTTTCCTTGAGAAAAGTTACATGAATGACTTTAAGCGACGTAGAAATGTAGTACTCGAGGAGTTAGCAAGTGATTCGATCACTCCATTGGTTCTAGTTGAAACCAATCCAATCAATGTAGAAAAACTGATTGAATAACAACCTAGGAAGCTTCGATGTAGTGGGAGGATCGGGCATCAACCTGAGAGGTATATGTTCAAGGGTGAAGCCTACTTGGCTGAACTGGTTGAGCATGACAGGGATCATTACACTTACACTGAGGCTATGGAGGATGTTGATTCAAAGCACTGGACAAAGCTATGAACATTGAGATTAAGTCTATGAAGACTAATCAAGTCTAGGAGCTTGTGGACCTTCTCGAAGGAGTAAAACCTATAGGGTGTAAGTAGGTCTACAAGAAAAATAAAGGAGCAGATGTGAAAGTCCAAACCTATAAGGCTAGACTGCTAACAAAGGGATACACCTAAAAAGAAAGAATCAATTATGAGGAAACCTTTTCGCCTTAACCATGCTTAAGTCCATTCGAATTCTCTTGTTCATAGCTGCCGTTCTCGACTGCGAGATTTAGCAAATGGATATCAAGACGGCCTTTTTGAATGGCTATCTTGATGAGACCATATATAGGGTACAGCCAAACAGGTTCAAAACTAAGGGTCAAGAGGATAAGGTCTATAAGCAGCTAAAGTCTATCCATGGACTTAAACAAGCTTCCCATTCTTGGAATATAAGATTTGATCAAATGATCAAAACTTATGGGTTCAAACAAAACATGGACAAACCATGTGTTTACAAACACATTAAGGATAGGAAGGTGGTTTTTCTATTACTCTATGTAGATAACATTTTGCTTATTGGCAATGACGTTGGGGCATTGTCATCAGTCAAATTATGGTTGATCAAGCAATTTGACATGAAGGATTTAGCTGAAGCTATTTATGTTTTGGGTATCCAAATCTTTCAAGATAGGAAAAACAAAATGATAGCTTTATGCAATGTAGAATTCCAAGAAAGGTAGGCAACTATCTAGATCTGGATTACTCTTTCTAAGAAAGACTCTCCTAAGTTTGTTAAAGAAAGAGAATACATGATGAATGTGCCTTATGCTTTAGCAATGAATAGTCTCACGTATGCTATACTTTGTACGTGACTAGACATTTGTTATGCAGTCAAGATAGTTAGTCAATTTTAGTCGGATCTAGGACCAAACCATTTGGTTGCAGTCAAGTATATTTTTAAGTACCTGAGAAGGACTAGAGGTTATATGCTAGTGTATTCGGGTGAAGATCTAACACCTCTTGAATACGTTGATTCAGATTTCCAATCTTATCTAGATTCAAGAAGATCAACTTCAGGTCCAATGTTTACTCTAGGTAAAGGCACCATTGTTTGGAGAAGTGTCAAGCAAGATTATGCTTTAGATTCAACGATGGAGGCAAGTATGTGACAGCTAATAAAGCTTCAAAAGAAGTTGTGTAGCTCCACAAGCTCCTTGGGTATCTTGAGGTAGTTCTTGGTATGGATAAAGTGATATCGCTGTATTGTGATAACACTATAGTGATAGCCAATGCTAAGGAGCCAAGATTTCACAAGAAGAGTAAACATATACATCAGAGGTATCATGTGATAAAGGACTTCGTTGAGGGTGACATATTGCAATATGCAAGATCGCGTTTGAGGACAATATAGATGATCCTTTCATGAAGACACTACCAACGAGGGTTTTTGAGAAGCATGTAGTGGCTATGGGGATGCGAGACATGTCATATTTGTTAGACATGTATGCCCTAAGGAGTAAAACTGTAATGAGTTTTTGAAGACATTTTTATCAATAAAGAATTCATTTATTATTCATATACCAAATCTTGTCCTCTTTACGTTCATATTTGTTGAATGTATGATAAGCAAACAATAGTCTGAGACTGTCAGTCTAAACCTTTAAGAATTGGGCATATGATGGACAGATTATGCGGAAGACACGATTCTTAAGGTGACGGTCTAAATCATAAGATCCGCAATCGAGGGAATAAATTTGGGCACTTTATTCATGTAAAGATTATTATGTTGTCTATATCCCTATTGGGAGATGGTTTGTCTTGACCATCGGAGGTGGACTCCGTGAATAGAAACATTGGCACATTGTCATAGGTGACGCTGTGTTGGATCGGGACATAAAGTGAATTGATTTGGATTAATAATTCTGTCTTGGCAAATCGATTCACTTTAGACAATCATTTGTATTGCATCTTAATCCTGAGATGAATAGTGGGCCCGTTGTCTTGAGTTGTGTCTTTTGATGTGCCAAAGGGTGACACCCACATCTCAATAGTGGTATGCATGCCGGTACGTTGGAGGCATGACTCTTGATGACGTAGACCTATTATTCATAGATATGGAATCCATAGCTCCTCTTTAGGAGTAGAGATATCCTCTTATATGCGTTATCCTGTAATTGGAAAACTGGAGCGCTCAACCATTTGGATACATAGGTGTAACCGAATGGTATACTGTCTTTGGATGGTAAGTTTTCCAATGGTGAGATAATGGAACGTAAGATAAAAATAATCGGGAAGGTAAGACAGAACTTGTCCTTAAGCCGATTATGGATAATCCTATGGGGATACGATACACTATGATATGTCATGGA